>JAGFPH010007976.1:6943-17245 GCA_018207615.1 Philaenus spumarius | reverse complement strand
TGGAGCTTCTATTACATATCATGCAGCTTGTAAACAAGAACTTTACATGCCGCTCGGGATAGGGACGTTTAACATGGGGTGGGCGGTAAATAACTATTACGTTTTCCAGTTTATTTACTATCTTTCAAGATTTGGAGGATATACAATAAAAATGTAAGAAATTAAACCAATTAAAATTGCTGTTATTTCGAATCCGAGGAGAACCGATTACTATTGGGTTGAATTGAACCAACAGTACTAATTTCAATATTGTAATCTGTAACCAAAACATGTTCACCAGAAGCCGACTTTGTAACTTCTTCGACAAAATGGTTGTTATTAAATATATAAAAAGGTGCTTTATATTTCAAAATACAACTTTACTTCATCAGTATTCCACGTTGTAAGTCATGAAGATATTGTGCTCTGCTGTTATAAGTGATGGCATTCTAAAACTTAGCATAATTAAATACTTGGCATTCCGTAAAGCGTCAAGTTCTTCAGTGCGCATGACTGTACATTCTTTAACACATCTTATTTATTCACACCTCTCTCGTGGGACTAGAGGTTATTTTAACGATATTCTTTTCATCAAATTTGTCTTACATTAAAAAACTCTGTCTCGTTTTGGGTATAAAATTTAGTATTTTTCAAAAAAGTCGAGATTTTGAATAATTAAACCTAAATTATGTGTATTTATTTATTACAATTTTGATAAAAAATATAAATTTGTATTCTTCCAGACTATTTTCGTTCTTCTTGCTTGTTTGGCACACCCTTAAAAATTGAGAGATCGCTTCCCAGTTGGATTCATTTGCCAGCATTACTTATGTTGTTCGCTGTCACGACTCTCTTGACCTAAAACAGCCTCTGCCGATCCATGTCCCATCTGCTGCATTTAAAGATGGTGTGCTCAGCATCGTCTCTTTGCGCTCAGCACAAATTTGGGCGATGTAACTTTCCAAATCTTGAAAAGGAAGCTTCTAAAATATCCGAGCCACGTCAGTAGTTGAGTGTGAGAGAATTTGACTTCCCCATGTTTTATCCGATTCCAGCTTTCAAGGTCGGGAATGAGACGGTATGTCCACCTTCATTTCTTCTCTTTATCCCATATCTTCTGCCAGTTACTTGGAGTCAGGGTTCTTTCGGCGAGAGCTCCTTTCAACATGCAAAGCTCTGTTGCGTACCCTCATCTCTAAAATGCCAGCAAATCTAAGGGGATCACTCCTGCTACAGATAAGACCACTGTTGCAAACGATATAATTGATACCGCACCTCTTCTCTGGATGGATGCTAAGCTGTGTCTGTATTTCTTTTTAAATACAGCGTCAACCAATATTCAGATACATATAATAAGATTGATTGAGCAAACTCCAATAATGGCCAACAATCTACCCAGGTTAGCTATGGTGACTGATGCATAACGACTATAATACTTTTTTTCCCCGGAGGTCAAAATATTCAGAAATACACCATTGCACACAATGGTAGTGTTTGATTTTTACTCACTAAAACACCTCCGGTTATCATAACCAGTCCCACAGACGGACAAACGATTTTCTTTTCTTATTAGGTCACTGTGTTTGCGAGGATTTTAAGAACTAAAAACTCTCCGCTTCATTAAGCCATGTGGCTTCTTTCTGCTAAGGTGACGAATGTCACAGCCTATAAAGTACGCTTAGCATCTCATGATTTGCATGCTTCCAGTCGCTTGTCATACCACCTGTTACGGGGCCCAATTAGTTTGCTTTATACAACCAGCTTGGTTAATTAATTATTATATTAGTGTGTGATAGGATTTGAAAACGTACAAACATTAAATTATATTCACTTAATGTTCAGATAGCATATACGTAAATATATTGAACACTACAATATTATTGATCCTGAAACACTTTTCTAACTCTTTAACTAATTACAATATCCAACTCACAAGTAAAACTGAATTCAAAAGACTAAAACAATATTGAATATACCCATTTGACTTAAATAACACAAAGAATAGAATTTACTAATATATCTCATTCTCAAAAAATTCACAAGGTTACCCACAACTTTTATGATCTTCCTTGATCCCCAGCCTTCTCACTTCACTACACCAACAGAACCACGTGTGTTCATCTTTCCCCGGTTTATAAATTTCCCCCTTCTCAGTTTTTCTTGCTTTGATGTTCATTGGCCTACTTATTCTACTTGGTATGTCATAATGTGACTATCCACATCTTACACAACTATATCATTTGTTCATAAACCAAAACTAAGTGACCTACTAAAACTAACTTGCGTAACATTCCTCATCTCCTACGATACATGGCCAATTCGCAGGTCACGATTTAGATCTTTATTCCTTACGTACCAGGGAGCATCAACGACTCCCCAAAGTACTATAATACTAAACAATTATTTAGAGATATTACAAAACGTCCTGAGACTGCTAAGCAACTACTTCATCAACCCGGAAATTGTACTGCTATTCAGGAAATTAGATTTTTTTCATTACCTTACAGCTGTGTATAGTCATACGCTATTATGCAAAGTCTACTTATTGAGATGATATGTACAAAATTCGTAGGAATAAGGAATAATTACGAACTGGGGGGTAATTATTTTAGTGTATTTTCTAGTTAGTAAAACTATGAAAAAACACGACCTCTGAATAAATTATGATTTGATTTACTTTTATTAATTATATTAAAATGATTTAACGTCACAATAATATTACGTAGTGGCACTTCTTACCAAAGAAAACTCGCTTGGCTCTATTCCCTTTCCAGCGAAAGGGAGACAAATAGATGTATTAAAATTAAGCCCACCAAGGACGTACAAATATATAATTCATTTAAACTGTATACATACTTATAACACGGAGACCTATTAATTAATCTTAATCTATGTAATTCTTATGACTAACTCTACGGGCAAAATTGAGTTCAATTGTATCAACTTTAAAAAACTCTCAAATACGGATATCACTCAAATAAATAATTGCCTCAATAATAAACCAAACAAAACAAATTTAAGAAAGCAGTCGCGGGACTGCCGACAGAAGTGAAAACTGTAATGAATATAAATCGTTGGTTTAATCTGAAATTTGATTATTTTAATACATGCGAGTAAACTATTTTAACAACTTACAAAATGAGGAAGCACAATGTCCATTTTAAAGATAATACCAAGTAAACTATTTTAACACAACTTACGAAATGAGGAAGCACAATGTCCATTTTAAAGACAGTACCAAGTTAACTTATTTTAACAAAACTTACGAAGTGAGGAAGCACAATTTCTATGTCCTTGGTAGCGTGCATGTATTTTATATCGTGATTCGATTGTGGTACGGTACGCGAGATTTCATTCGAATACCCACGCAAAAGTGCCGGAAAAACTGATTCTAAACCAGCTTAATAAAAAACCATTATTACCCAAATATTCATAAGAAGTGTGCCCTCACCTCATTTTGTCGTGGGTTCTTCCGTTTAGATTGTCTCACCTCTGCCTGGATCCTACCATTAATCCCCGTCTAAGATTTACTCCCCTCTATTTAAATTTTACACTGTCCCCACTCAATTTTACTCGTCTAACTCGGTCGTTGGCTACTATAAAATGCAACTATTTTGTCTCAAATAAAATGATCTAAATATGGTTTAATCACTCATATTGTCACCTCGTAACAATAGTCACGATCTTCTTTTGTATTGCACCAAAGGCCGTGTATCTTCTTTTGTAAGGCCGTTTCGAAAATTCAGGCATTACCAAGTGCTTGCTCGGGTGTCCCCGTCGTCATCAATAAAAACGTTGTCTGCTTAAGATCACACGGGAGAAGTGAAAACTTCTTTGGCGATAATCTGATGAATATAAAATATATCGTGGCGATTATTTTGTGTTATTTTAAGCTGGACATCTGAATCAACTGTTTATCTGTCGTTTTATTAAATATTTTTGCCATGGTAATGAATGTAAATTCATTCAAGAAACATGCGTTGGTTCACCAGTCTATGTTTAACCAAAAGTTATTAAAGATTTTACATTCGAATCAACTGTTTTATCTGTTATTTTATTGGTTGCTATGGCAATGAATGCAAATACATTTAAGAAACATGCGTTGGTTCACCAGTCTATGTCTAACCTAAAGTTATTAAAGATTTTACATTTGAATCAACTGTTTTATCTGTTATTTTATTTTATTGGTTGCTATGGTAATGAATGTAAATACATACAAGAAACATGTGTTGGTTCATCAGACTACGCCTAACCTAAAATTATTTAGTTTGTTTAATTTTGTGTGTTTACTAGCTGGCCCGACCCGGCTTTGCACGGATAGACAAATCAAAGTTAAACGTATATTAACCAAAAAAATATATCAATAAATATATTACAGTATTTATTTCTTATGGGGATTTTTAGTAACTTCTACCCCCCCCCCCCCAAATTCCACCTAAAATTTCGGATTTTTTCAAAACATTTCTTAACGAGCACCTAGAGGAAGCTACATCCCAAATTTCATTCCAAACCGTTCGGTAGTTTTTGAGATTTCGTGATGAGTGTGTCACTGAGTGGTATTTGGATTTTATATGTATAGATGATACATTATTATATACAAATATTAGCGTTCTGCACTTTTTTCATCATTTAAACTTTAACTGTGCCAAAATTCATACTCCTCATTCCGCGTAATTTTTACCAACAGCTGTAGAGCGTAACGAAATAGAGCGTTTCAGAAAATGCGTGACGGAATGCTCTATTCAGAAAATTCGTGACGTTAAAATCCAATTTACCGCCAGCAAAAAGCGCTGCGGTGCGCCTATGGAAGTTTACACTTCTTAAAAACACATAAAATTAAACACTGTATAGATTTTAATATACACATTTTCTGTATAAGTTGGTGATCAGAATGTGATAAGATTTTTTAAACTCCTAATTTCAAAGACTGAATAATTGAAATTCAAATTTGAGTAAGCTGCATGAATTATTTTATACAACCTGTAGCAAAAATAATATTACAAGGGAAAAGAACAGTTACAAATTTGAATCATATTGTTTAATCTGCAGTTCCTTTTTTACAGCAAACACTCTATTCAAGGCACACCCTCGGTTAGTAATTGTTCTGTAATAAGCGGCATTCATTGAACACCACTCAAAATCCACCTCACAGATAGCCAATTAACTTATCCATTATACGGGAGTACAATAGGTATATTGATTTTACACATTCAAATCATGTTGGGAAAATGTTAGAATTTTGAGAAAGTCATAATGAGTGTCAAACGAGCTCTTGTATTTTTACATTGCCGATGTATTGATTCGAATAAATAATTAACACTGCGGAACTATTTTCGGTTAGTTTGGAGTATGTTGATTGTCTTTTGATGTTACAAAAATGTACTAGTTAAAAATGATGCGTATCTTTGTTATAACCAGAAGTATGACTAACACACAGGCTATTCGATTTTATGAATTTATTTTCACTATTTCATGCTTTATACAACCTTCGGATGTTTATTAGCGAATTTCCGTAGGAAAAATGAGCTATTGAAGTGGCCCTTATGGTAAGGCCCAAGGTTGGGAGTAGCAAATGAGCACCGATCATGGTCCCCAGAACACGTTATCATATAATCATATGTATATATGTGTTCGTGCTCTAGCGGCCGTATTTTAAGTCAGATTTGGTACACATGTTGGTTGTCTACGACGCTCGGACGAGTTCGTTAGCCAAAAAATCCAACAATCAATCGGAAGCACGTTTTTTGACCGGAAGTAACTATTCTTTGAGATTTTTCCCACGAGAATGAATTTGTTTTTGAGATTTCTACAAAAATAAATGTAGGAAGTTATTCTGCACATTTGGTTTTTTTACGCGACCTTATAGCTCGCTTGGTTCCCCGAAAATCGATCAAAACGTAAAATAACATAGAAGTACCTTTTCAAAGCCATGTGGTGGATTCCACCGAGGGGTTGGCGTGGGAAGCACGCAATGCTTTGTGTGTTGAAGATACTCCCAATACGGGGGTTGGCGTGCTAAGCACGCAATGCTTTGTGTGTTGAAGATACTCCCAAAATGGGGGTTGGCGTGCGAAGCACACAATGCATTGTTTATTGAAGATACTCCCAATATGCGGAATGGCGTGCGAACCATTTTGCAGCTATTCAGCACCGTCGTGAATAGACCTATTTCCCAAATTGTTGGTTGAAACCCTAAAGCATAGGCCTAGTAAACTTAATTTTGGAAATTTGCTCAACTCACTGCGTGATTGAACTATTCTATTATTATTTTTTGTTGGTACTAACAACCCTGACAACACCTATGAGTATAATTAATTTATGATATATTACTTTTATAAAATAAAATACATGACAATACTTCAAGTGATAAAAATTCCGAAAGCCCTTTTTTTATACATTATTATAGAAATTAAAAGGTACAAAGTATAGGGAAAAAAGGAAGAGCACGGCAAACAAGAGCAAGATCAAAGCTTAAATTGACGCAATCGGAAGATCACCCTACGGAAGTTGGAAGTTGGATCACATTGTAAGCTAGTCTGGGACTTCGATTAGTCCGATTATCCAACTCGTCAACCATCAAACCCATAGACGCTCCTACATCGGACATCGAACATGGAATCGGACTAAAAATCGGACCGTGAATGTTATACTTAACTCCAAATTATAATATACGCTGGGTTTTGTCTAAGTATTCAGATGATGGATGAAATCAGCTGTTATGTTATTATTTTTATTTTTTTTAACATGTTAGCCCACGGATTGGAGAATTTTATGAATTAATTAACTAGGTACAATACTTGCTGTTTTGGCTAAAATCCAATCCTAAAATCACTCGGTGATTACCGTGGTTTCGGGTAACCTATGAACCCATCATCAGTTCAAAGAAATACAGAAATAAATCCCTTAATAAGGTCGTCAAATACATTAAAGTCATTGCAACAAACAAAATAAACAAAAGTACGTCACGAAACACGTTAAAACACTTTTTTTTTAAAACGCATTAATTGCCTGCTCCAGTAAACGAGAAAGCAACCGGAAACGAAAGTGCTTCTGACAGTATCCCTATCTAAACAGTGCAATTACTTGTAGCTGAACGCTTTCACATTGCCTCATTTCAAACCATTTTATAAGTCTATCTTTTGTAATTGAGTGTTGAAAAAAAAAACTGAATATTCTTTATAAAATTTCGGATCCGGCTTGCAAATTATTTTTCATTATACATTTTTTATTGTGTTAGGAAAAAAATTCAAACTATGTACTTACAAAATGTCAATTACATACCAAATCAAAAGCATTTAAAAATTAAACTAAATTGCAAGACGGATGCGTATTGTGACTGTGCTTAAAATGAGACCTTGCAAACAATTTTATGATAAAAAAATAAACGAAATAAATGGTTTGAAATTTAACATTGCTCTTATGGGGTAAAAATCCAAGATGGCCGCCACTACAGCAGACCCTTAAAAACCAGGACGAGGCCTAAACACTATAACCGGTCACGGTAAAACGTTTAATACGACTGCCGTGGCGAGGTTTGGAGTCCATCCCTTCCCTTTGCCTTAGTCCTTATCACTGTTATATTATATGTTACACATGTACATACGGACATACACTCGCTTTTATAGGAGTTGATACACTCATTCATATTTCCAATAGCCGCTCTTCTATAAACAGCTGTAGTTATAGTTAAATTAACCGTTAACGTGCCATTATGTTTCGGGTTATATCCATGGAAAACTGAAATGAAACGAAACGTTGAATTTCCATGCAAATTGTATCGATGGTACGGGTAACCATACATCTGGATCTAATTTAGTTTTCCGCGGCATTCAATAACGGAAATACATTTTAAAACGTAATAATGCATCCGGAAACGTAAAACAGGACGGTCGGGAGACGTATAAATTGTGTTATTCGTGTTTTCATTAGATTTATTGCTATAAATGTTCGTGTTTTCACAGACAACGAGTGTATATTTAAACTTTCAAACTAACCCGGTCTATTTTAGTTTCATATCTCGTTTGTTTTGTTCTACTGCAATAACATGATTGTGAAAACATCCAACATCTAGTGATAGTTTTCAGAGTACGAATATTATGTTTCAGTTTGTTTTAATACTGCATTTCCTATTTCCAGATTCTATACCTTTATTCCGGTGAAATTAGGAATTTGGTTGGAAAAGGTCCCAAGTAAAGCGGTAAAAGGTTTCAATTAATTTATGTATCGTGCCTCTTTTTACCGATTTCTGTTGTGAGCTTGGTGGTACTTAAAAAAAAACATTTTTGGCCTGTTCATAGTTTATTAAAAATAACTCAAAATTACCCACTTTTTTTTAAAACGTAACTATTACATAACATTTAGAGCGTTGAATGACGAGAAAGGTCACTACTTTTAGAAAGTTTAAAAACTAAAATTGTACAGTTTAATACTTTCTTTGTATTTATTTTTTCTAAGCTTCTATGGTTATTCATACATTACCAAAAACCTGTACACATTTATACATTTTTTTGTCTGTCCGTCTATCTGGCTGTCTGGTTGTTTGGCCGGGCTAATCTCCAGAATGGCTGAAAAAATTTTGACGAAACTTTTATTAACTTGACAATGTAGAGGACTATTCAGAGCATATTTTAGGTTGCTTTTTGCTCCAAAAAATGTTTTAATTCCTGTTAAAAAATTTCAAAAACGTTAAATTATGGACAAAATTAGGGATTTTGTGAACAAATGTTGGGGATATTGCGTGTCTATTTCGATATATGTCTTACATTACGTACAAGTCACAGCTACCCCCCCCCCCACTCAACTTAAATCCAAGTGCCTCTGCCCTAATAAATCATCATTTCATTAAAAGACATATTAATAAATTGAAAAAATAAAAAATAATGAACAAAATTGGGTATTTTGTAGTTTGGATTAGCGTCACCATATGTCGCAGCAGGGGTTGGCGAGTGAAAAGAACAGGGACAGAACCCCTAGTTTCGAATAAAAATCTTTATAACACAGCTATAAAAATATATATTTTTTGTCTCTGTAATATTGTATTTAAATTGTGAGGTATGATATTGAAAATACTTCCATTAGGTAGAAATGCATTTGGCCAAAATTCAAAATTGAAGTAGGCTAATAATTAGAAAGCTAGTTTGGATATTTAAATAATTTTGAAATAAGACTGCCCATAAGGCTGCTAACGAAGCAAAAATTTACAAAATGAAAAAAGTAAAATAATTTGAAAAGTAAAGCACTATTTGACCGAACGGTTGACCGCACTATGTTTTCTTTACATAGGCCTGGATCTCTAGTCACTTGATAACGCGAGTTGATTTATATTCATGAAACGTGTGCAGATTTTTTTACACACAAATTGTAAAAAATATCCGAATAACTAATAATAAAATTAAACATCCATCATACTTCAAACAGAGAATATATTATACTGTTTAGTTTTGTTTTCAACACCATCTATATACATAAAAGCAAATCCACTGACTCACTTGATCACGATTTCTCAAAAACTACTGAACGGATTAGAACGAAATTTGGTATGTAGCTTCCTCTAGAGCCCTAGGTGCTCTCTAAGAAAGGTTTTCAAAAAGTTCAAAATCTTAGGGAAGGTTTAGGGGTCAAAGTTACTAAATCACGATTTCTCCAAAACCACTGAACGGATTGGACCGAAATTTGGTATGTAGCTTCCTCTATTGCCATAGGTGCTAGCTAAGAAAAGTTTTCAAAAAATTAGAAATTTTAGGGGAGGTTTGGGGGCGGGTCAAAGTTAAAAAAAAAAAAAACCACCAAAAGGATTGGAATGAAATTTGGTATGTAGCTTCCTCAAGAGCCCTAGGTGCTCGCTAAGAAAGGGTTTAAAAATTTCGAAATTTAGGGGGGTTTGGGATGGTAAAAGTTACTAAAAATCCCCATACGAAATACATAGTGTAATATATTTATTGATATAATATATTTTTTGTTAATATACATTTAACTTTGATTTGTCAATCCGTGCAAAGCCGGATCGGGCCAGCTAGTTTAACATAAAATTCTTACAAAGTCTGTAAGTTGATTGTATTTGTATGTAAGGCAGCAATATTGATGTGCAAAATCGAGAAGCGCGCGAGCCGTGGTTGAAGCCGAGGTGCAAACAAATTCCACTATACAATTTTTTTACACGCAGTCAGCTATTCAGCGCATTCTAGAGTATATTAGTTGCCCAAATAGTTGGTTGAAACGCGTATACATATAAACGTAATTGAGGAAATTCACACAACTCCGCGGATCAGCTGAGTGATCAAATTATTTATCCTTAGAAGCAAACCCCTTTTTTTCGGTTATAGA
>JAGFPH010007974.1:15276-60315 GCA_018207615.1 Philaenus spumarius | reverse complement strand
GTTTCTTATGTTTAAAATAAAACAACAAAAAAACAATAAATAACGAAGTAATGTTACCGACAATCAATAATATGTTTATAGTATAATTAATGAGCTGTCCAAAATATGTTTTACAACGAACCCCACGTTGGCTGCTCCAATTATACAACGGAACAATTCAACGTGTTCTTTGGTTGTATAATAAGTTACAACACCTACTGGAAGCCTTTAGCCAAAATTTTATCTTTAGCTTAGGTGATGCAACTGGGTGTCTGATACCTATTTCTATAAGTATTTCGACTGACTCTAACACTTTAAAATAGCTTCCAGAAATTAATAAGTTTACTAGCTCTGAATTTAATTTACGAGAACTCTTGATTATTTTTGATCTCAGGGAAATGAGAACAGTGGAACAGCCCTTATAACTTACCTTATTTGTGCTTTTATTATTTCTACAGCTAAACACATTTATTAGACTATTTCTAATAAAGGAAATTATCATGAATGGATAACCATAAACAGGTAATTGATTACTCTCAGTATTTCAGTATAAAAATTAATAATTAATTTATTAAAAACTCAAAATCAAAACTTTTTCAAAATTAAACATAAACAACTCACTTTTCTCACCGTATGCATGTACATACAATTTCTATCCAATATTAATGTTAAACCTATAATTCTAATTTCTAATAGGCTTGGCAGACAGTCTAATTTTATAATCAATTTAATTTTAATTTATTTGAATTTAATTTATTTACATTTATTATTTAAATTTATGGAATATCGAATTTACATTTATTTAATTTATGATTTGAATTTAATTTGAAACTAACCTATCTCAACCAGTACTTTAAATATTTTTATTGAATTTACTCAGGCAATTAATTAAAATGGGGGACAACGTATTCTCGTTGTGATTCATAACGTATTCACAACGTATTCTCTTAATTCAGCGTTTTTCACCTCCGGTTTTCCGTGATGGATGCCGCTATGTTGATGGGCTTGTGCTGGAGCTGATATGATGCTGTGTCTGGTAGCCTGGATTTTCTGATTTAAAGTTGTTGGGTTGATATGATGGCTACAGATGTACTTGAAGAGCAGATCTGGTAGAATCTAGTAGAGTTACAGTTGATCCTATTTCTTCCTTGTTTCGTGAGAAGTGAAGTTCCGTTTAGAAGATCATGTCCTGAAGGATTGCCTATGTCGTCTCAGTATCGCCAAATAGAGTTATTTTTGCATTAACTCATTTGGATAGGCCGTAGAGTTACTCCTGAAGAACTACTTCTGACTTGTAGTTTATATTTGAAAGTTATTTAAGTTAACGAAGAAAAAATATAATAGTAGTGCTCGTGATACTAAAGTTTTTTAGCATAACACGTAGTATACGAACTGGTAGAATAATATTTGCTGCAGAGTGACGTGAAGTCTACATTCGTAACAATTTGAATCTAGAGTGAGCGAGTGAGCGAGTCCCGATTTTCCGCGTTCAAGCCTTTATAAACTTCGTGACGTTATTTCTTACATGCCCTTTCCCTCATTTTTTCAGTATGCTAATTTTCCTTTTGTATTAACTTTTTTGGTCTAGAAATATGTCTAAATTCGCACTGGTTAAATTTATATAATTTTCTTCTTTTCTTTTCCTTCCATTTTCCTGGAAAACACCAATTTCCCTGGTTAATTTGGTTGTTAGTTGACGCCCCTTTCTGTAACCACTGCTTCATCCCTTCCACTTTGACCATTGCATCTTACTTGTTTTTGATTTCTCGCTGTATCTTTTTTTCCTTTTCATTTTTCCTTAATTTTCCTTTTTCACATTTTCCAGATTGTTTTTGGCTATCCGTACGTTTTTGAATCGTGTCTGTACTGTGATTTTTACGCGTGCGCGGCACGTCTACGCTTTTCCGCGACTTCCGCGACTGTCTTTCGCGTTCAATGTCCTTTTTGTTTGTTTACGACGATTGTCTTTAACACCTGTACAGTTCTAACACTTTTCACAATTTTTACTTATTTTTTCTCTTCTGGGACTTAGCCTACAATCGCAAAAAAGTTCTATGGGGTTTTTTATTTACTACGCGAAAAATGTTTAAGTTAATGGTTTCCTAACGATACAATGTTAATCTAACCCTAAATCTCTTTACTTTATTATTATTTAAAATTCAAAAATTCAACTTTTATTACTTTAAAAGGCGTGAAAACTCTCACCATTTTATCTTAATTTAATTTTACTTTTTGTTCCCTTTTTTACACAGAACTATTTAATCTCTAATAACTCTTGTGAGTGGAAACCTTTAATTTTAATTATTTCTCCCTTTTTAGGGTGTGTGAAATTTGACACTTGAACTAACTTTTTTATTTTCAATAATTTAACTTTTTCTTATTTAACCTTTTATTTTCGTCTACTTATTTAGATTCCAAAAATGTCTGACTTTTTCAGTTTCGAGTTAAATTGAACTTTTCCCTTAACTTTAACCCCTGTTTACTTTGGTAGTGTTACCTTTTACGATTTGAAATTCACACGGCCGTAACTCACGCGTTTAGCGCTACGTATTAAACCATGAAAACCACAAATGCATAAAATTCCTGGATTCCTTTATTCCCCTAAAACTCAGCTACTTTCAGGCTAAGTCAGATTTCCTTTCTTGACGTGTCCTAGATCAAGGTTCATCTTGGGAGATAAGCCTTGCTCTGATTTAACTTGTATTTTTGACTAACAATTGACACTCACCGAAGTCCGGCCTTGAAAACATCGAATTTTATAATTTAATATAAAAACCGATTTTTCCCGCCTTACAACGGCTAATATCCGTTGTAGTTTATTAAATTTTAATGTGTTACTTTTCATGACCCAAAACATAGAACTTGTTAATATTGGTTCATCCATATTGTGTATATTATGTTGTCAAATATTTTTTAACAAACGCAGTTAAAAAGATTCATTGGTACTTATATTTCACTAGCTATGACACTTTAACAATTTTCTTTATGAAATTATGTTTTTAGTAATAAAACTTGCTTTTATTTATTATAATTATATTTATATAATGGCAAATGTGAAAATAAGTATAAGTTTACCTGTACAACTCTATACAATCCCAGTTTTCTTGTTGCTGTGACGACCGCGGTTTCGTGTTACATCTTCCGGTCACATAATTAAACACTAAATTAAATACGTGAAACGAAGACGGGGTAACATAATACCGTGGTCGTCACAGCAACAAGAAAGCAAGGATTAAATAGACGTGTACTGGTAAACTTATACCCATTTTAAGTTTTGTCATTATAATCTAATCCGGGAGAATTTCTGTTGTTTGTATTTTAAATAGTAAATAACTAAAGTATTTACATAAACAACTATAAACATATATAATGCAATGTACTATTTGTTAAATTATTTCATAATTATTAAGTTTTTTGTAATACTAAATATACAGATCATAATTATTGAAGTCAACTAACGGAAACTTGCACACTTTCAAATATTCCTACTTTATTATTGTGTCACTAAAAATGAAGAAATATCTTTCGTTATTAAATTACAACAGAATATACTCATCTCTTTCTTCTCCCTCTTAGTTAACTTAGCTTCAGTTGTCCCAACACTTTAAACATTTGACAATAACTGAGGCGGTTGGGTATATTTATCAAAGTTTCAGAGTTGGCTTAGGAATTGCCAATTACCAGAATAGGAATCGAATTGCTTCTTCAAACTTGGCACTCTAATTGTGAATATTTTAATCATTCTTACATATTAATGTAGGCTTACATTTCTTTAAATCTAAATTCTGGGGGAAAGTGATCGGACAAAATATTTTATATGTAATCGTACATTTACTTTAAAGTTTCAATTTAAGGCGTTTAATAAATGTAACTTTTATATTGAGAGACAAACTTTGAAAATATTCACTAAAAATCCATAATACAAAACACATTCTATTATAAACTGAAATAATGCAATTGGATGACGTTCAGTAGGTTTTTTAAAATAAAACATAACATTATGAAACTAAGTTAGTAGGCCGACAAATTAGAAAATATGGTATAAACAAATTTTAAATATTTGTATTGTTTATATAATATTTTTCTATGTATTTTATTAAGTTTAAAATAATAAAACTAAAAAGTTATAGTTTATCAATTTTCCCTTATTATAAATACTTGGATATTATATTATAGATCAATACATAATTAAAATAAATAAATAAATAAATAATACGTCATAAAAATGGCACTGATGTTACATAAAATATAAACTGTGAACATTAATAATAATTATCATTTTATATACTTTAAAATAACAAAATATAATATAATATTCCAAACTAATTTTTGCATATAACTTTTATTTTAGTTTAGAAGAATTTTATAAGAAAATTTTATTTGATTTAATTCTTTGCTAAAATAATTCGTTACAACGAATTGTTTTAATGAAAAACTACTTATTGTTTTATTTTTACGTTAATACTTATTTTCCTTAGCTTCTTATTACTTACTTCTTAAAAATAAATAATGTTTTCATCACGTGTATAGTTTTTATAAAACATAATAAACTGCGAATGTCTGCACTAATATGAACACAGCTGGTTGAATGAAATATTCATCAATTATTTGCGATAAACCGTCGAATCCAGTAAAATGTTTGCGTTTTTCGATCAAACATTTTGTAATTTATAAAGGTGTAGAATTTTTTTGTTGCCAGTAACAAACAAAAACATTTATAGCAGGATGAATACGTAAAGGTTTTCAAGAGAGACTTAAAAGAAATGTGAGTTTTATTGTTTTTGTACACCTCACTTAAACATTGTATGAATTGGACCGTATAAATGTTTATATCTCAATTTTATTCACTCGTATGGTAATATATGGTATTTTTTACTTCTGATTAAGATTTGGTTATTCATTTTTAACGTAATATTGATAGTATGATTTTAAAAACGAGGCTGACATGAATAGTTTTTTAGAATAATTAGTTAAACATTTTAGTTTTTGATTGTGCGGTAAGAGATTAGTTTTTTAACATTGCAAATGGTATGGTTTTTACTTATGTGATAAAAGAACAAAACCAAAAAAACAAGAAAATCGTGATAAAGATAAATGTATAAAACTTTTCAAATTATTATTTTTGAAATTAAAGTTTTTTCTGAACCTGTGTTTTCTTTATTGTACCATATTGATTTGAAAATGATGGTTATAAAATAAAATTTGCTTTTAAACTTGTAGGTTTTTTATAAAGGGTGATCACGAAGATATGCAGAAAATTCAGGAGATCATCCTACAAGTAACTGTAAAGAAAGAATATACCGGTATATATAAACATAAAGGTCTGAAAACGCTTCATTTTCCAGATACGCGACATTTTGTTTTTCTTTTTTTTGCAAAATAATTCATATCTAGAGAAATATTTGACTGATTGAATTCAAACTTAGCATGAAGTTTAACCTAACAATGATTTATCTCAAGAAAAATAAGCGATTTTATCCAACCATGAGTTTCTAAAAATGGCGGTTGTTTGAAAATTTAAAATCTAAATTACTCAAAATCAGTACATTTAATAAAAAAAAGGCATACACCTTTTTTGTACCCCTTTTGATTACCTATCGTATAGTATAGTTGTCAAATAATCTAATGAAGGATAATAGTTAAGTTATGTGTAGTAATTGGTTTGTTCACATACCAACACCGGCATACAAACACAGTAAACACAACAATATTGTATGTAAATATGCTGTTATTATCTTTAACTTAGCTACTATCACTTATCCGATTGTTTTGACAGTTAAACCATCCAATAAGAAATTAAAAGGGCTACAAAAAAGAGCTTTGCAATTTTTGTTACAAATATATGGTTTATTGAATAATTTAGTTTAGAAATTTTCAAATAGTCGGCATTTTAAACGCATATTTGGAAATTGCTTTTTCTTCCTCAGATAGAGTATTGTTAGATTAAAGTCCATGCCAGGTTTTCATTCAGTCACACTTTTCTCTAGATATGAATTATTTTATAAACAAACCGAATTTCGGATATCTGAAAAACGATGAATTTCCGGACCTATGTTTAAATAACTTTTTTTTTTTACTTTTACATGTAAAATGATCTCAAATGTTTCTGCAATCACAATATATTAAACTTTACTTTAACTTATTCAAACAAAATATAGCTTCACACACTGTTTATTACGCTCAAAAAACGTAATGTAAAACTTTTAGTAAGTTATAGTGGCCACAGAGAAAAGTGTACTAAATGCTGCATTGAACATTTAATTTTAGCAAAACATTTTTTTTATTTTCCAGGTTTTTTAAGGCTAGTGTATCTTATCTGAAATATCTTCATATTTACTTTTTGTTTGCTTTCCTTACTGGGCTGGGTATAAATATTTCATAAATATCTGTGTATCACTTTTGGTGCTACTCACAGTCCTGTTTAATGTCTCTATATTTAATAAGACAACGTACGTTTCGCCTTTCGATCAGGCATTTTCAAGTAACTTTTAAAAATCCATAAAACAATAATTAGCATTATTTTAATGCACGTCAAAATATCACGTTAAGTTCTTACACAGCAATCATTACACAACACAATTTAAAAAAACGAAACAAGTATTAATTAAATTTACATAAATCCCAACGCGCGGGTCTAAAAATTCAACAATTACATTTATATATTACTATAAGCTTCCACATGTACTCCATGTACCTCATCATCAGATCATATTTATTTCACTCGAAGGAGCTCGTCAAACATTAAAAAACCCACACAACACATACACTAACACAAATAAAAATATCAACGTGTCTGACATCGTAGTGCACTCAGTCATGTCTGTCGGAGTACTGCCGGCAATAGCTAACAATCCAGCTGATATGTTAGATTGTTATCAGCTGGATTGTTAGCTATAGTATGTAGTGCACCACTTAAGTAAATTTACATGTCCAATACAAATAAAAATACAATTTAAGTAATTAAAATGTGTATCTTCCATACATTTAAGTATATTTCTGTTCAAACATATTTGGCAAATGTTATTTCTTCCTAGCCTGGAAATAAAACGATTCCCTGTTCGTAAAGATAACTTCTCCCTATAACCCACCCCCTGCATTATCTCTCTGTCGCAAGCAATGCGTGTGTTTGTCACAAGATACGTCTTGTTTGGAAACATTCTGTCAACGGAAGAGAATCGAAATAAATGTTGCTTTCTTAGAACATTTTAAACTGAAAACTTCTCACTAAAAACTGAAAACACGGCCTAAATTGTGATGTTGATTGTGTTTTCTGTAACAACAACTCAACACTAGGTAAAGCATGTAAAACATAATTACAGATACAATTTACAACATACAATTATTACAAATACATTTTACAAGTCAACATTAATCTTTTATATCAAGCTAATTAATTTTTCTTTATGCTTTTTTTGCAGCAAATTCGGGCCAATTATTAAAAAATAGGCCTACACTGACGTAAAATTATAATACTTACATGCCACAAACATATATTTCGAAAGAAAAATATATGTATGGTACAATCATTTGTTTGCGTAGTCAATGCCATAAAATATATACATAACTATAGACATTTTGTAACATACGAGTTCGTTTTGTAATATGTTATTGTGTTGCATGTACAAATACTTATAGTGATAATTGTATGTTTTGTAAACAATTTAAATTAAATGTTACATTATTAGAGTGTTTGTATTTTTATAATTCCTAAAGTTGTTTAGTGAAGTATATAATGTATCTAAACAATAAAATAGTTAAGAAACATTTAATTGACTAATAAAGATATTAACCCTAGAACCGGCAGCTTTAACGCACATTGATTTTTTGGCGTGTGCAAGCATTTATTCAGAAATTCGCCAAAAATAGTAAATGAACCCCAATCCAAAAGTGAACCATAAGTTTTTTTTTTTTTTTTTGTAGAAAAAGGTTCAAACAATTTACATATGCCAGTAAAAAAAATGATAGATGTAAAATTTACAAAGTTATTAGCTCAAGAAACAAAAAATGTTCAGTTACGAAAAATTAAAGTTCAACTTTAGGTCTACATAAAAAGTAGAAAACATAAATGTAAAAAAAGTTTCGTAATTTAGTTCTAAATAGAAATTTATAAAAATAATTATGAATTTAAAATTTCTTACTTTGAAAACACCAGTGTTTATGTTCCTACTAGAAGACTGTTATAAAAACTATGCCAAGTTTGAAACGTAATTTACTAATATATGCTTTGCCAAAAATAAAATATTATTATAACAAAGTATAGAGAATAAATTAAGGAATTGAACGTGAGGGTTAACTATAGTTTGTATAAATTTTTATGTCGTATTCATAATAATTAAAATTTATTTTCGGTTTGCTCAAGGTTCAGAGAAAGTGATGAGTAAAATCAAAAGTCAAATAGTTTTTTGTAAGTTGTGTCCACCTGATTATGTTACACTTTTGATTTTTTATTAAGCGTACTTTGTATACACTAAGAAACAACAAACACAAACAAACAAAGGTAGATAAAATATTAAACTAACAATACAACTAACACCATGTTGAAACTCAGGAACAAATTACATAAATTCTAAGTTGTTTACATTAAGTATTTAAATTACTTAATGTCCGATTAATTATTATTACTCTAATACTTAAAACATATTCAGAAGTTATAATTTTTAATGTAAAATATTATAAATAAATTTTATAACTTAAGATACCTATTACACCTATTTAAAAATGTTATTATTTACATCTATATTTAAAATTGACTAATTTGTTTTATATTTCCACTTGTAGATATATTTCCAAAAAACTTTTTAAATATTTTAGATTAAACTATTGAAAAAATTTCTTTGCCTTAAACCGATTTTTTCATCACTCTGTTTATTAATATTATATGTTTATATTTTGAACTTTATTAATTTAAAAATTCATATTTCAAATACTTTTACTTTGTCAATTTGAACTTTAGCTAAGTGCTTTTTTACGATGTCTTCTTGTATTTAAATGCAATTTCAAAATTTCCAACGTTACATTCTCGCTTCATTTCGACTTATTTTTACACCCAACCCTTCTTGCAAATAAACAATTCTTTTAACACATCATTGGTTTTGCAGTGAACAACGACTGCAAATATCTACAACAATATGAACACAGCGAGCTGAAATATTTATTTTTGTGTTCGGTAACAAACTGCCGCATCTACTAAAACGTTTGTCTTATACCTTAAAGCTTCATATTGCATTCATGCTGGCGAAAGACTTTATGTTGAAAAAGTAAATACTCTTTCAGTATATGACAGTCAGAGATGTCGGAGACTTTAACAAACATGTGTATTATTGTTTTGTGGTATACCTTTCTTAAATAATGAATGAATAATAGCTTGTGAAAGTGTATCTTTAAATTTCAGGTATATACGAAGTTAATGTGTACAAAATTAGCCTTTAATACTATATCGTTACATGATATTTGCAAGTCAATAAAATAAAAAAAAAAAACATCTTGATAAACATTACTGTGTAGTTCAAATTTGACAAGAGCTGTACTTAAATTTAAAGTTGCAGACTTTTCATACTAAAATTAATGACTATTAAAATCAGTGGATTGCAAACAATAAGGAAATACAAAATAATTTTTTTTTTCTAATTTCTTGTTCATCAGAGTTGCGAAGTTAGAAATATGAAAAGAAAAAAAATATTATTATTATGAATTAAAGTGGATTTAAATTTAATTCAACAATACAAAACTAAACATAATTTAAACAACAAACAGCGTACAACAAGCTAATAATATACATGTATATTTTTGTTGAATACTATTTAAAAAATTAAATGATGTTTAGTCCTTAACTGCAATTAAACCCTTTCTCAATAAATTTGTAATGACAGATTCGAACTTTTCACCTCATCCCCTTGATTATCTCCTTGACGTAAACAAGGCGTGTGTTTGACAGGAGATTCGTCTTGTTTGGAAGGAGATTGTCAACACAAGGGAATGAAATAAAAATGTAGATTTTTAAAATATATATTTAAACTTCTGTTTTACACTACTTACAATACAAATTGTGGTTATCAATTATTTATGAACTTTATATTAATCGTGTCTATTATGTATTGCCTAAATTACTGTTGAACATTACAGTCCTAAAATAAATTTCCAGACAACCAGGTTTCCGATAGTGCTCTTCCATCAAACCTCGTAGTTAATTTTATTTGCAAATAGATGTAAGATAAAGTTTTCCCGGAGTTGATTTTAACGTAAAAACTTACGTTTACAAGACTTTTACTGTTATGACCAATTAATTATCAATCCACGTTTGGCACTAAACCATAACTTTCGACTAATGCCACTGATTTGCCGACAAACTAAGATATTTTCTCATATTTATACAAAGTGTCCCACGAGAAAATGTACAGATTTTAGGAGGCAATTCTACTAATTAAAATAAGAAAAACAAATCTAATAAACATGGTAAGTTGCATAAATTCTGACTTTTAGAATTATCCACAACTTTTAATATTTTCTTACTTAACATTATAAAAAGTAATTTTTTTAAGGCTAATTTTATGTTTATTATTTTTATTTCTCCCGCAGCTCGAAATAAAGGAGTTATTGGCTTAAAACTGAAATCATAATTTATTGGTACTGTCTTTAATATTACAGAAACAACAATAATAACAGTACAGAAATAAATTTAAAAGTTAACTTTTGTTGTTCCTTAAATTTGTTTTGTAAAGTTAGCGGTTTTAGAGATTTTTGACATTAAACATTTTAAATGTTTGCCATTTTTAAAGTTTTTAAAATATCGTCCAGTATTTGTGTACAACTTAAAAGGTTACGCAATCAATATGTACACCAAATTTGAGGTCAACATATTTTCGATTTGATAATTTAATATTTTGTTGTTAAACTACTTTGTTTAAGTTCTCTTCATGTCTTATTGATTTTATAAAAGCTAATCAAGATGGCGTGCATTTTATGTAAGATATCACACATGTATTTCTTGATGTATATATATTATGTATACATATGGTGTATATTATATGTATGTATATTATTGATTTATTTTACACATTATAAACTCTCCCCATAAACAATCTTTGTTATTTAATCATATCATGATATAATCATCCCTATACCTTCCCCATCTTGTTCAAACAAGTCAACTTGGCTTCCGTTTTCCCACTACATTAGGCGCTCACAACAATTAATTGTCAATAACAAGATTAGCAAACGTATTGGTTCCACAAACCTGGTTACTTGAGTGGTGTAAGTTGTATTCACTTTATTTACTTAAGAAATTTACCTTATTATAATTAATTGAAAAACAAATTTTGTCTACGAAGAAATCCATTATTTCTTTCATTTAGTATTTGATGGAAATTACAATTTATTTTCGTAAAAGTTGCTATAGTACAAAATTTGTAAATACTGTTTTAACTTCAAATAAGTACAAAAAACTAAATCTGAGCATTGTTAAGTTTAGGTATGGAATGACTCGAATCATCGACCGACTTACGGGTAATTTATGTTTAATTAGAATAAAATATAATAGGATGTCGTAGAAACCATTTGATGTCATCTTGGAGGTTTAAAACCTTACTAAAAAAAAATTAAAGTAGATATAAAAAAAACCTAATATTTTAAAGAAATAATTATAGATTTTATTTGAAATTACTATTTTCTGCACTCGAAACATACAGATAATAATAATAACATGAACAAATTTATAAAAATACCATTAAAAGCAAAATTAAATTACAACCATATTTCTAAATAAAACCAAAGTTTGTGGAAATATGGATAGGTGACTTCTTCCTTAGTTTGACAGCTCAATTATTTATAATTGCAATTCATTCGATTTACAATATATATAAATATATATAATTATAATGCAGATGAAAATAAGAAAGTAGTTAAAAAATATTGTTTGATAAATACAATTCCCACAGTAAACTAAATTGTATAAAACCAAATTTAGTTTTTTTTTAAAGAGAGATAATTAAATCAAAGCATCAGACTAACTTTCATAAAACGTAATATTAGGAATAGAAGAATAACTTAATCATATATTAACTTAAGCTGACCATGAGATCAAAAATTATAAGTTAATATCTAGGCTTTTAATATTATTTTTAATAATTCAGGTATTGATTAATACCTGACATTGATCATTGATTAATAATGTTCGTATGATATTACTAATACAAATAATCTTTAATTTAATATAGCAAACATTGTTTATACTAAATCTTTTTATTTACAATAATTCCAGAATATTTTTAATTATAAATTTTAGTTGTTTATGCACCTTATTTTGGGATCAAAATCATGTTCTGCATCAATTAAGTGATGTATGTAATAATAATAAACATATTTAACGCCATGTGTGTCTTCTATTTTTTTTTTCAATCAATAATCAAGCTTTTTCGAACCATCGCAAGTATTACATTATACTTACCTGCATGAATAAACACTATTGAAACTGCACACTCTTATTCCCCCCTATGAAGCTTATTCCTATGTTGGTCAGCAGTGCATTTTTTTTAAGTTCATTCACTCCATTTTTGAATGAATGATTTGCAAAGACAGCATTCATATTGTTTAAAAAGACTGTCAAATGTTAACATGTTGCCTGACGATAAATATGTTTTCACATTTGAAGCACAAAGCTCATGTTTGTTAAAAAACGTTTAATTGTTTAGTAATTATTTTATCCAGTATTTTAAAGTTTCATGGGACACGGTTTGTGCTTACATTAAAATGGAACTTTTTTAAGCACCCAATTTAAAATCAGCTAATGAGTGTATAAACGCCCTTAGCAACTGCTATAAATGGAACGTACTGATCCTTTATGTTTATATTTACTGTTCAAATTAGATTTTTATAATTGTAAATTACAAATTATTTGTAAACCTTCACCCCTGCAGAGGTCACCCCATCAGAATTCTCCAGAGAGTGTAGTCGATTAAAACGTTGAAAGACAGTTTGGGGATAATTATTGTCTTTTAACCATTAAACAAATTTTGTTGAAATAATTCTATAAATTTTGTCATACTAGGTGTTTTTGCTACTTCTCACATGAATAGATCATGGTACTACTACTACTACTGAATATACAAATCGAAATCTGTTTATTTGTAGGTTTGAATAATTTTTGTCTTAAATTATGAATTTTTGTAACAAAATTTTTTTTAAAAACAAATTAGGAATTACAAGTGTATTGATTATAAACTTAACGATTTCTCAATTCAAATCGATTTGTGGCTGAAGTTTTAAATTTTATTTGTATAATATAATATTTGTACAACAAAAATTTTGCTTGTTTATTGCTAGATGTATATCTTAAAGTTACATTGACTAAAACTAAATTTAGTTGCGTGGTAATTCATCCTACCGATAGTAATGCAACATATACTAAATAAATGTAATTTGAATCTTACTTACGCTTCATTCGATTTTTGAATAAACTCTTTTTGGAAAATAATAAATCATTTCGTTATTATAAAGAAACGAAACGTTGCCCTTTTAATGAAGCTAAATTCATTATCCTTTAACCTTTCCCATTCATTATCTTCAAGTCGCAAGCAATAAGTTTGTTTTTCAGAAGTTTCATCTTGTTTGAAAAGAGGCTGTCTGCGGAAGATAGTAGAAATAAATGTAGCTTTTTATAGAATATTTAAAATGTAACACTACCTAAATTATTATGTTTAAATACTATGCTTCCTATTGTGTAAATAAATAATTTAATGTGTAAAATTTATATTTGAAGATACAATTTGTATATGATTTTTTCCTATTTCAATTTATTATACTTTTTATCATACACATTAAATTAGAGTAAATTAATGATGAGATTGTTATTTAAATGCTGATTATAATTGTTTACTTAGGTATAAAATAAAAGTAGAATTTTCACCAAAAAGGATTAGACTAAACTACTTGAATAGTATTTACAGTAGATTTGTTGTAAGTAGAGGTTATGGTACTATGGTCCACAACCCTCCCCCAACTCTTCCCTGGCCAATCGGAATGGATCTTACCCACTATTTTGCACTCTCGTGTTCTCTTCTCAGTAAGCTATTTTAATTTGACCTTAGGTTCCAGCATAAATACTGGCGTTCTATTTACCTAAGCTATTCCTGCTCTTTCCCTTCATGAAACTACGGCAGAGACATGACACAAACAATTTATAATGTTTAGTTTTCTTTAGAGATTTTAAACGAGACAGAAGTAGAAAGATTTGATAATTTTGTAAATTAGGTTATTTATTACAAGTAGTCCACATTTTTAAGTATTACTCCTAATTTATATCATTAGTTTTTTTAAATATAAATATAGCTACCAACATTAGAAGATTGCACAGTATAACTTTAAATGTCTATTATCTCAGGTGTTTGTACATAACTGTAGGCCTAACTGTCAACAGATATTCACTTTGCCTTGTAATTTTTTTGTTTAGCTTTTGTTTCTAATATAACACACACCCATTTAATTCAGCTGCCATTAATTTGTAAAACACAAATTGGACAATTTCAAATTGTTAGATTTTCATCTAATATCCATTATATTGATGTATTTGTGATTTTATTATATTAGTTATGTAAGTTAAATACGAAAACGATTGGTGAATTCTCGAAGGCCGTTTAAATACTAATATCCTTAAACCATAAGAGTAAATTTTTTTTTAGAAACTATAATTAAACGTTCAATTATATTATAACTGCACACAATCTGCAAGCATAGTTTAAACAGAACTAAAGCGTTCATTGTTGAACAGTAAAGCTTATAGTTGATGGAAGTAGTGTTTTTTATGAAACCCGCGTTTAAATGCATCCTTTTCACAAGTTCAAACTTTAAAATCTCTTTCAATAGTAATAAGTTATGTGTTAAAGGTGGTTTAATATATTATGTAAAGTAGATAACTTTTTTGGTAGTAAAATATGATATTTACAAATTAAATTATAGTTTTCTTATATGTTTTGTATACACAACTCAGCTCAAAGAACTACTATCAGCAACTGTAAACTAGCACGTAGGCTCTTCATTAGTAGCGATTCCATTCAAAGTATATTTCATGTTTTAAATAATTTTAATATATTTGATAATGAGTTTTGTTTTAATTAAATAACTGCTTTAATATTATCATACTTTAAACTTACATCGTCAAATGTTGTTCATATTAAATCATGCCAGGTTAGGATCATCTCTGTACGTTCCCCATCAGGGCTGACTAAGCTACCCCAATTCCCATCACATTGTAATTTTGTTGATACCTGAGGCGTTTAGGGATTATGTAGTATCCCATTTCCAGGAATATCATATACTCTTACTGGAATGGTCAATAACAAGGATAGAAGACGTTCTGCTTCCATCAAATTATCATTCTAGCTGGGTATACGTCTCTAATAACATAGAAATTTCAATACCTAAAACATAAATAATCGCTTATTTTCTACAACAGAAGCAAATGATTGTCCAAAATTTTGATCTAAAATAAAATGTAATATTTAATTTATTTGATAGGTCTCGAAATTTTAAATATACAAAGAAATCATCCTATGCATTTAAATGTACTTAAATTTACACTAAACTAAATTCTGTATATTATATTACCTAAATAAGTATTTAGCACATAACTATTAGCAATTAACTATATTAGGTTCAACAGATAAACAGCTAAAGTTTATATACACGACCTACTATAGTATTATTGGAAAATATTAATCATTTACCAAAATAATTCTTCTCCATGCAATTTTTAATGCAAACACAATAGAAATTATATTTGCATAAAAGTATATTATTTATTTAGTTTTATTCACTAGTTAAGTTGAAAATTTAAGTAGTTTAGGTTTTGTCCTTTATCTCATATTTGATATTTATTTCCATTTCATTAATAGAAATTCTAGATAAATAGTTAATAATAATAAATAAGAACCAATAGAAACAGTTCATTTGTACAAAATATTTAGGGGTCATTTTTACACCAAGTTTATGTTTTCAATTTCACTTTAGAGATAAAACCTCAGAGGCGAAATATGCATTAAACAATAACTGGAAAACTTTTATTGCCAAAAATAATATTTCGCTTTCTGCTAAACACTCCGTATTTGAAGTTGCATATAAAACAGTTGTTACATATGGAGCTCAGGCTTGAGGTTACAAAGTTGTAAGCTAATTTTTATTTTTATTTTTAAGAAGCTCTTTGTTCTGCCTAGTAATACATCACATAATAACTATACTATATTTCTAGAAAGGGACTATGTTGTTACATATGCAACTTAAATGTAATTTTAAATACATAAAAAGGACAGTATTGCCACCATATGAAGAGGGAAATGTCGGAGCTGGTTTCAAGGAACAAATTTCATGTGCAATTTTGGGGGTAATTGGTTTAAAGTTGTGGATATGAAGAGAATGCTATAAAAGTTTTTAAGGATATACAATGTGGATGGACTTTAGACGGAAGAATAGACTCAAGAAATTAGACAGGAGTTCCAAGAGTATTTGGTGAGATCATGATAATAGGTCCCAATTTCATATATTTATAGTTGGTTACATTTCCTATTGGGAAAAGCAGAATATAAGTATGATCGGTTTTCGAGAAGTATTATCAGTATAATACTTAGAGCAAGGAGCACCATGTTACCTCATAAATATTGACCAGACAGGGAAGATAATAAAATAAAGTGTTCCATGTGTCATTCTAAAGAGGAGGAAGACATTGTAAATGTTTGCCAGAAGTTTGATTTTAGGTGAAATTATAATAAGTTGTTTTGGAATTAGTTTTCTGAATGTTAGAAAAATTATGAATATTTTAAATGATCAGGGCTGGTAAATTGTATAATACAAGCACTTAAATTTAGGCAGGAGTATATTGTTTATTTATGTTTTAGTAAGTAATGTTGATTTAATTGTTACTTTAATATCGTTAGTGGCTTCTCACCTTATCTCCTTATCTCTGTTAATATCAAGTTGCAGCATATTGGTGTAAATTTTAGTCTGTTGTTCTAAATAAATTTATTAAAATGATTGTATTTTTTTACAGTTTTTAGTAAGTATTGAGATAATTTTAAAGTAGTGTTGAACTTTGTAATAATAATATTTTTTGCTGTTGTATCTAATAATTTTTATCTGTAGTCGCACCAGGAAAAATCACACTTTTCCCACTAGTTGTGAAATATACTATTTCGGTGATCATTATTAACATATTTATTATTACGATTAACATTATTTACCTTTACGATCTGTCTAACAATCCTGGTTTTTCGTCGTCTTTAAATGACGGCCGTTTCGACTATTTTTTCAGTCATTTTCAAATTTCAGCTGTTCGCACATTGGGAACTTTGTCACAAATAAAAACATCTAAAACATTTATACACACATGACACTTAATGTACATTACAAACATATATAGATTAAAAACACATTTGAACCACGGCATAAGATATTCGGCACATGTTACCGTGGTCAGTTAAAACTCGCACTGTCGGATGTTAGTGTCTTACGTTACCGTATCACTATTATTAACATAGTTTACTACTTTAGTAGTACCTAACTCCTAACTCTTGTTCACAAATTTGGTTAACAAAGGAATACTATAAGGAATATTATAGACTAACGTAAAATTTGGATTTCAAGGTAATAATGAACTTAAATCGGCTTTAGATAAATGCAGTATTTCTATTGTGCATAACTTATTAATTATAATGTGTAAAACGTTCATTTAAAAAAAATCTATAAATAAAAGTACAGGTTCAATTGTAAGTAAGGTTTGAGACACATTGTTTAAGTAAATCGATACTCGTCACATTTACAATTTGTAACCGAAATCCCCGTGGGAGCTGCCCCGCCGTGAGTGCTGGTGATTAATACTTGTATAGACAGATTACTGGGGATAATATTTCTTTCTATCACCATAATATGTTTCGAAATAGATAAAAGGTCTCCTAAACAAGCTTGATACGTTTCACATGAATGTACTGTAAACCCTTTCAACTATTTTCCTTAATGAATCTGCTCGCGTGGAAATCAAAATTCATTTTGAATACAGTCAGTGGTTTAAGTTGATGTGCAAAAACTGCAACTTCTTTTAAAAAAAAGTCTCAACAGTTACGAACAGACAGTTCTGACACACACATCATCCTCACAAACGTTTCCCTGCAGATAGGTTTTGTATTCCTGTAAATCGCCTTCACAATATTATAGAGAATACGTTTTGTTTAGTTACCTGTTGGAGGGATATACAGGGTGTAAATATATTCCGGCCTCCTTTTAATGTCTACAGATATAAGCAGTTAAACCTAAAGATTTTAGTGTATTAGGTTAGAGTACGTTTGCTTTTATTAAATTATCTTTTTATTTTTTTTTTATTCATCTTGTACCCAAAATTGGAAAACTACGTCAATATTTCAATGGAAAAAGCTCATGTGCAACATAATATAACTTTACCTTTGTAGTAAAAAAACACTGACATTGTAAAATTTGTAATGCTATTTTTCTAAATACAGCTTTATTCAAAAATAATGGTGCAAAAGTAAGGTTAATTCATTTTCATACTCTGAGTTGCAAAATCATGAAAACAGAGTAAAACTGTATCTTATATTAACAAGTTTTAGTTTATATTAAAAACACATTTATATGCATTACAAATGCTCAATGTGAGCTCCATAAGAAACTCTGCAAATATCCAGTCGAAATTCCAACTCAGCACAGACATTCTGTAGCATTGCCACGGTTATGAACTCCACGGCTTCTGTTATTTGATGTCTTAATTATTGCAGTGTTTGAGGCATAGGGGGTAGTACACTTTGTCTTTGATAAACCCCCACAAGAAAAAATCACGTGGCGTTAAGTCAGGTGATCTTGGCGGCCAGCGCATCAAAGGACTGTTTTCATTTCCAGAGCGTTCAATCCAACAGTCTGGCAACCTATCATTCAAAAACTAACGCACTTCAGACTTGAAATGTGGAGGAGCACCATCTAGTGGAAAACTACATCTGGAACATTTTCTATAAGCTGAGGAATGAGCCATTCTGACAAGGTATCTAAGTAAACGATTCCAGTTACAGTGCGTTCAATGAAAAAGAAAGTTAACGAGCAAACTCTAAAACACAAAATACTTTTTCTTGTTTTGTAGTAGTCATTTGTTGGGAGGCTTCGTGTTACTCAACCAAGCAACTGATACAAAACATAACCTAGTCAAAACAAATGTATAAACACGCACTTTCCATTGTTGTTACAATCAGCTGTTTGAAATCACGGAAACAGATGTACCAACCGTTTAGTTTTGCACCATTCTGATATTTGCAGCGTTTCTAATGGATCTCACATTGAGCATTTGTAATGCATATAAATGTGTTTTTTTAATGTAAATTAAAGCTTGTTAATATAAGAAAAAGTTTTATTTTGTTTTCATGATTTTGCAACTCAGAGCATGCAAATGAATTAACCTTACTTTTGCACCATTCTTTTTGAATAACCCTGTATTAAACATAACTTACAATTTAGTTTTTTAGTTATTGTTTTTGTTCCTTGTTTTGTGGTTCGGGGTTTTATTTAAATCAGTGTAACCCTGTATTATTAATTGATTAATTTATTTGAACTTAAAATTTGTTTAGTTTTTCTTAATTGTATTTAAATTTTCTTAAGTAAAACCCAGTAAATTGGATGCTAATCTTTGATTGATGGAATTACATAGCTTACCAGTGAAAAACGCAAAGGACATGACCAGTGCTGTTAAGGGCTTCGCTGTTAATGTTTACCACTAAACCATTCTGATCACACAAGATCTTTTGATGTTGAATGCCTCCATTTTAGTAAAAAAACTAATCAAAAACAATAATTATCATGGTAAGAAGATTAAATCGTTTTAAATGTGTCAGTATGTTTTGCGAAGCACAAGTTATAAAATGTGTGAAAAGAAACATAATTTGCATTATTCTTGAATTAAATACAATAAATAATATAAAAATGTATATTATATGCAAATTATCATACTAATCGGTAAAAATTTTTTGAAAAAAAGCCAAAATTTATTGAGTGAGATTAATTTTTCAACTAGACCTGAACACAAAAACCATAATTTATTTAAGTATATTGATTTTGTCAAGTTGTTCAATTTTACCTTGCATTAATTTCTAACAGTAGGCACTATACATACAAAACTAAAAAGCCTTTTTGAATTTACCAAGAGTTTGTTTAGTTTTCAGGAATAAATATTATATTCTATATAGAGAGGCTTATTATTGTAAAATTGATTTTTTTTTCAAAAATCTAAAAACACGCCATATATGGTTAAATGTATTTTATAAATTTTTATCAATCCTATTTTCAACTTTGGATAGGCTTCTTACTTTGACCATTTTGTTAACAGTGATATTTTTTATATCAGTAAAATCTAATATTAACAAATTGCTGATCTAGCGAATGTTGACCCTACTTGTAGTAGGTCTGTAATTTTATAGAGGTGTAGTTCTTATTCCAAAGATAGCTATGTTCTACAAGTTTTCAATATTTGTCAATATTGTATGTTAAACAGTTAAATAAATAAAGTGTTCTTATATAAACCATTTAAAGACTTTCTATTATTTTAAAATTATTATATGTTCTACTTTTATTCACAAAAATTATTTACTCATTTCCTCCATTCCAAAATTATTTTCAATTAAAACCCATCACGAGGAAACATTGAAGAAAAACTTCTTTCACATCTGCTTGTGTTTAAACGAAATCTTAAATTGTCCAATGTGATATACTCTCTTTTCATCTAAATTTTACTTTTCTCTGTCAAGTAAACAATACTTTTATTGCAGCGAGTATATTTTTACAACAAACAAAGACTGTGAATGTGTACACCAATATGAACACAGCGGGCTCAAATATTCCATTTTCTGCGATAAACTGTCGAATCCACTAAAACGTTTGTCTTATTCGCTGAACCTCATGTTGTATTCATGCAGGCGGAGGACTTTTTTGTTGCCAACGACGAACAAAAACACTTTTAGCATATGAAAACGTAAGAGATATCAAGAGGTACTTTAACGAAACTTGTGTTTTATTTCTTTTATATACCTTTCTTGAGTTTGTGTGAATAAAGGCTTGTTGTAAAGGATTATCTCAACATATTAGCAAAGTTTCAAGTTAATTTGAACGAAGTTAGGTTATTATGCACGTCTGATTAAGATATAAACTTACTAATAAAATAAGATACAAATATGTTTCGATATTAAATGTGTTACTTTTCCAAAAAAAAATGTTTTTTACAAAATTGTAATATATTTTTTTTTTTTTCTTTAAAATGTAGTGAAATATTATATTATAAAGAAATCATTATATATTATTAAACATTATAATCATTATATTATTCAATCATTTCGTAAATTTCAATATTCAATCTATTGAATTGATAATATCTAAGAGTACATACACGTTTTATGATTAGTAAGTAGCCTACAAAAAAGTTAACTCTAAAGTAGCCACTCTAAATTAAAAATGTAACTCTAAATAACATAATTTTTCTTCTGTATGTCTGGGCGTCACAAACGATTTTCTCCATAACGGGTGAGGATATTGCAATGCAGTTTTACACAATTATATACCATACATAATGGATTCAGTACATTCCATTTATTAAAAACGATGGGTTATTTTACTTGTATTTCTATCCGGCTTTTTTCTGTGCTTAAATAAATTAAATATTTTAATATTGTAACTGAAACAATTAATTAAGGTTTTTGGAAGAATTATAGTACGTTTAATACATTTTTTATATTGTGGAAGTCTTATATCTTTGGCTGCTAAAATTTGTATCTTAAAATTTGTCTGATGAAATAACTAACTTCGTTAGTTTTAGTTTGGCTTGATTGTACTTTCATTTTACTGACATACAAAAGTTGTATCACAAAAAAGGTTTTACAACACACACACCCTGCGACTGTCTACTACAATATAAACGCAATATTCTATTAGGTGCGAAAACCTGTCGAATCCGCTAAAAGTCTTTGTCATGCATGTTGTATTTATTTAAACGAAAGACCGTTTGTTTGACAGTAACAAACAGAAACACTGTCAGTAAAATATGTTAAAGTAAGAGATATCAAGACGTACTTCAACAAAACTTTTTTTTCTTTTTTGAGGTGAAGCAATATCATTTCTTGAAAGTTTTAATGTAATAAATATTAATAAGATTTCAATTATAAACAATAGTACGTAGATTAAATTTGTCCAAAATGGTAGTTGTGGAAATTTATTTTCATTTTTTCTAAAATGTTAAATTAATTTTTAGATCTGCTCTATCGAATAGTTGAGCGTTAGTCTGCTGGAACGATTTGACTTTCGTGAGGGTTATAAAAAACATTTTTTTTATTAAGTTACATGTTGAATGTAAAATAAAATCATATATATTTCTAAAAAAATTTCTAAAAAAATGTAAAAGCTAAGTTTTTCAATTATTTTTGCTATATTTTTTCAAAGAAAGATGGAAGAAAAGTTGCTTGGCATCTCAATTCAAGCTTAAAATTACAAAACAATATATATTTTTAATGGATTTCTTTTTCAAATATTTGTAATGTTGGAAATCTAAAACAATAATTAATTATTCGATATTGCAACTAAGCATGAATTGAAATTTCGCTTTACCTCAACAAAAACACCTTAAATTAATATCATACTAACAAACATCTTACATCACCTTCAAATATGAAGGTGTATTTGTGCCCAACCAAAATTTAGTAAAACATTTCTCCGCTTTGGAAGATAGCTTCCCCTTCACACCCCACCTTCACATAATCTCCTGGACCTAAACAAGGCGTGTGTTTGGAAAGAGATTCGTCTCGTTTGGAAGGAGACTGTCAACAGAGGAGAGTTGAAATGTATTATGTTGCTATCTATTGAAAAGAATAAACTTAAAACTTATCTTCAACACTCTTCATTAATTGCAATGTTATAGTATTGTATTGAAATATTCAGTCTAATCTTATTAATTGTGTACATTATGTTTTAAAATCATAATCCTATATAAGATTTTTATATTACGATATTTGTGTTAAGTAATAATAATGTAAATTATGGGTTCGTATAAGTATTAATTCAAACCCACATTTAGTTAATTAAGTAATTAAATAACAATGGATTATGTCATTTAGAAAAAAAACGTTTATGATGGCACGTCCTTTATTAAAATATTTATTTATAAACAAATTTACTCAAATACGATTTACCACTTGTTTTCGTTATTCATCTAAGGTTAATTATTTGTAACATTGTTGCTGGAGAGATTTTAATTAAATATTTCAGTCATTTCATTAATCGATTAAAATTAAATTGATAACGTTTGAACCAAAGAAGTCTACGTGTTTATAATTTTAAATAATACATACAAATACATTAACCCTACAAGCGGCAGACAACCCTACAGTACATCGGCGAGTCAATACAGCACTTTTGCAACTTCTGATTGTATTGAATATTTCACTAACTAAAAACCACCTAATCGCAATAAAACAAAAACAGTTTAAAGGAAATGGTTTAAAGTTTTTTTTTTATCTACAACGAAAATATAAAAGTTTCTTTAAACCCGTGCAAATGACAGTTTCAACCAATGAAACAGAACATTTGGATAACGACATATCTCTTACAATTCGATATATTTGTTCGAAATGTTTATACATATCTATTTGCACAGAAAAGTTCAATCTTCCGTTTCGTGTAAAGCAAACCACATTTACTCTAACGGTTTTATTGGTATAGTCCTGGAAATACAGACAAGTAGACAATTCTTAAATCGTCTTTCTCACGCTTTGGAATTGATTGTACTAAGTCAAATACTTTTATTAAGCAATAATTTACAAGTATACAGTTCAATTGTTTGATTTATTCTCTACACTTTGTTATAATAATATTTCATTTTTGGGCAAGGCATATTGATATTCCTAAATTACTATTAAAACTAGGCCTAGTTTTGTTAGCAGTCTTGTACAGTAGTAAGAACTTACAATCTGGTGTTTTCAAAATAAGAAATTAGAAATGTATGTATATTTTATACAGTTCTATTTAGAACTAAATTACAAAATTTTGTACACTTTGACAAAAATTTAAACAAATTTACTACTTTTCATGTAGGCCTTATTTAGAACTTTTTCTTTACGTTACTGAATATTTTTTGTTTCTTGAGCTATTAACTTTGTAAACTTTAATCAGTTTTTTACTGGCACATATGAATTCTTTGAACTTTTGTCTACAAAAAAGATATGGATCACTTTTGTATTGGAATATTTTGCACATTGTAGAAAAAATGCTTGCAAACTCAAAAAAAAAAAAACATTTTAATTAACACTGCCGCTTCTAAATTAAAAATATGAAGTATTTTTAAAATGCACGAATTTAAGAAAGAAAATAAATCAGTCTTTTAAAATCGTTTACATTACCGAACTTTGGTAAAGAAAATGATATATTACTTTTCAACAAAGTATATACTATTTTAAGTTAAATGTATTTTGCATAAATTTTTAACGGATTGCGATCTGTCGTCAAAAACATGAAAGCATCGAAACGTTAAGTATTTTTATAATTTAGATATAGCAGCTGCACGAAAAGTAGCAATTCAAGCAAAACCTGTCTTTGTTTCGCCTGTTAAATGGTAGCGCTCGTATAAGATTAGCGCTTTGTCTCTCACGCAATATAGACTATCTTGTCAACGTACTTATAATAAAAACAAACCACTAGGTTGCCGTTGCGTCCTTTCACAAATCTGTATTCGGAACAAGTTATTATTTCAATGCTAAAGTTTTTGCCTTCTTGATTTTCCTCTGGAAATTTATCCGAATAAATCTACAGCATATACAACTTCCAATGTTAAAACATATTTAGGCGACTGCAATGGTTTTAATTTTAATAGAAACGCCAATACGTAAATGTATTCAGTAAATTCATACATACAATGCACAGTAACTAAAAAATATATTATTTTTAATTATGCTAAATAGTGAAGTTAGTTTTTGATTACATTAGATTTTTAAGGCCAGAAGCTCGGTTGTGATATGGTCATCTTAAAATTACATTTTTTACTATAGCCTACGCACAAATTGATGTTCATCCAGATTTTAAAATCGCACATTAAACTTTAATCCCCGTTCCGTAACCGTGCAGGTGAAACTAATAACCCAAATATAAAGTAAAGCTTATGCAGAATCCATAAAGAACTATTAAAAAGATAAACCAACTTTAGCACTCAATTTAATTAAACATTTTAAACAAATCTAATCTAAGTTACATAATTGTATACATGCCTATTAGAACTACGCTGTCTTTTCAGGGATATATATTTACTATATATTTATAGATACGCTTGATCAGATCTGTTAATAACAGTTTAGACATAAATATGCAGTAAAATTTTTAAATACATTTTTGTCAAATTAATGTCGTATAGCGTTTAATTACATGTTTTTCTTTAACTCACTACCGTTTAACCGGTGGGGGGACCGGTGCACGGTCGCCTCGGCTCTTTCCGGATCGCCTCGGGCTGCTCCGTATAGCACATCGTGTTACGACTGCGTTATTGCATACGTATATTAATAAAAAAAATTAACCCATCAAATAGGAGAGGGGGGGTTGGGGGTTGGCTCTGAGGACCAAACATTTTCGGAAAAATCCAATTCATGACTATACCTAAAAAGTAAAAAATATAATTAATGATTTTTTTTTAAACTTGCTTTCCTATAGTTGAATAACATAAATAGACTCGCAGTAAAACATAAAAAATAACTAACAGATCAAATTAATTCTTCCTCAGCGAATCTGATATTTTAATGAGACTTGATAGCTTCCAATCTTTTTGTTTTTCACAAAATAAACACACCCAAAAAGCATGGGTCGTACTCTTGAGGAGTTCCGAAAGCATCACGCCCTAATGAAGAATTTATTTTACATGTGGGTTATTTTTTATTATTTGTTCAAGTCTAGTTATGTTATTGATGGATAGGAAAGCATGTTAAAAAATCATTTATTTTATTTACCAATAAAATTAATACCAAAAATACGTTTGTATCTTGTATTAATATTTATTACTTTAATAAAGACTCTTAATAAACCAATGAATAATGCTTATGGTGTTTTCTAACTTTTTCATCCCACAGGCGTCAAATTTCAACTCTCTTACCTAATAATAATTCAGTGTAATTTTTGCTTACTGTACAGGAATAAGTTTAGTCTTTAGTGTTTATTAGCAGTCTCTGCATACAATTGTTTACCTTCCTGCATCAATTAAGAATATCATGTCTCAAACGTTAGTGTTATATCTTCTTGAGGATGTAAAATAACTATTATTTGTGTATTGCGTCTTGTAGTAATACTGTAAAATCAATGATTTTAGATATTATAGCAAACAATGGTGACAATTTGTTAAATATTACAAAATTTTTAATAACAATTATTTAATAAATAAAGTTAAAATATTTATGTATTTTTGTTTTAAATTTATTGAATGTGTAAAATTTGTATACTATCACCAAAAGTAAAAAAAATGTATATACAATTTTAGATAAAAAAAATTATATATTTACGATAAACTCACGAAAACAAAGACTAAAGTTTAAACAACAATTCATTTCTGTAAGTTTTGTCTCAAACATAAGTTACTGGAATACAACTATTGTAATAATAGTATCAATTAAAAATTGCGAGGGAAATGTTTGAAATATTATTCCTATTGCAGCCTCTAGTTGATGATGAACGCAACAGATAGTATTATCTATATTTAACTTTTCTGAATGCAGGGCATGCAAATTTGCAGATCCATAAAATACGTTAAATATATTTTAAATAAAATGCAACTAGTGTGTTGCTATTTAAAATTTATAAAGTACAATTTATACCTAACAGACGTGTTATTTGAATGCCCATAAGCCAACACATTATATTGAAATATAGCTAATATCTATAAAAAATAATTTGCATATTTAGTTTTTTATGTCTATAACTTAAAATACATTAATAATACAAAATAACAACATAAGTTTAAAATACAATTGACTGTTTTTGTTTAAATGCTAAATTTTGTTGGCGCCTTGAATATTTGTTTCTAGTACGTAATGTGCATAGCCTTCATTTCTAATCTATACAAAATTTTGTAGAGTCTTATAACTTTTGCCTAGAACTTTGTATCATCTTACTTATTTTATTAATATTCGATTCGTTCATCAATATTTTAAACATGTTATATGTGTTGTTCAATAGGCAGACTCGACTTATTATTATTGTTGAGACACCTTATCCTCTAGATATAAAATTTGAAATTATAATTACCCTCTTTAGGTACTATTAATATAGACTTTCAATTTCCAACTAATCAAATTCGAATAGTAAGTTTTGTTACATAGTAAAAACAGTAAGTTAGAAATATTTGTTCCCCATGAAAGCTACACCGATGTAATATCTTACATACTAAAAGAATAATGGCGAAGTTAACCTACACAACTCCAAGTTACCAAGTTTGTGAAAGCAATACGTTTACTATCCTGGTTATTGACAATTTCTGTAAGCGTCTAAGCCGTCCCTGGAACTGGGCTAAGTAATCCCTAACCTCCTCAACTATCGACAAAATAACAATGTGATGGGAAAACGGAAGCTAAGTCAAGCAAGATGTGAAACTTGTATAGAGGATCCTACTCTGTTGTGATTTAATAACAGAGATAGACGATGAGGTGAATTTGTAGCGAGGACGTTATACGACCTTATTTGAAAATAATGTAATCTGAATAAATAACACAAACGTATTACTTTATTCAACAATATAATTTTATCAAGTAATTACCAACAAGAATATTTTATGTTATTTTTATTTTAAAAGTTTTACACTCCACCAAAACTCTAATGTTAAAATATATTACTGATTTTAAACTTAATATTTGTTAATGTAAGTGTGTCACAGAATAAACCACACAAATTTATTAAATAACAGTACGTAGATATTAATTTAACAATAAAGTTACAATAATTTGTTTTACAAATGATTTAAACCATTGTGTTAACAAAATACATTAAACATATTAAATAATACTAAAACCCATTATCAGATATAAGTAAAGTTTACATGTAGGGTGTTTTGAATTTCAATTTAACCGTTTTTCAGATCTTTTCCTTATGACAAGCCACACGTATACACATATTAATATCAAACATATTAAACTGTTTGACAAGCCACACGTATAAAAATATTAATATAAAACATATTAAACTGTAAGTTTTCCTCCATATAGTGTTGAATAAAACAAACAAGAAGTTTACGTATAATTTGCTCTCTCTGTTATATTAACTTTGAATTACATTCTAAAAATTGGTTGATTTACCCTACAAAGGGAGAGTCTGAAACGAACATTTAAAAAAACATTCTAATAAAATCAATACTGGCAGATATAATATAACCATTAATTTCAAACATCGATATTATTTAAATTGCTAACCAGTACAGTCGGTAGTTATGCAGTGATTGTACCACCGAAGCTGTGAGTAATTTACCATTGCAATCTTTAGAGTAAGGTTTAGCTTTATGCCACATTATGTTTACTTATAGACGACCTAAATGAAATTATATGATTTCAAAATGTTTAAAAATATAATAGACACATTTTCTATAGTGTTCTTCCTTTTTTCGTTACCAAACCAGATAATTTATTATTTGAATATTCAACAAGCAATTGAGAACATAGAATAATATTTGTATTAGTAGAAAAAAGGGTTATACCTGAGACTGGATTCAGATAAAAAAGTATCTTATTGATTATAAACATACTTAAATGTTAATTTTAAATTAACAGAACCGATATTTTAAACAGATTTATGAAAACGTGAAACTTAAAACGTGTTTAATACACTAAAAGCTACAAATAATAATATAAATTTACTTTTTGCTTAGGCTACATTTAACCGCATACGTGACATTGTATTTTAAACATGTCTGTGTAGTTTTAGTCTTCAACTATTTGCAGAATAATATTTTAACGAGAAAGAAAGTTATTTCCTATTTAATAAAATTTTTTACTGATTTTCTTGTATTCCTAGTTCACCTATACGTAGCCTATATTTATTTATAACTAGTGAAATTAAATCACTTTTATATATTTATCATCATAGTTAACGTTATGAGGATAACGTTCAAATAATAATTAATAAAATTAGTTACGAAATAAATTATTATTTTTTTTTAATTTTTAATAAAAAGTTTAAAACTAGAAGTCAACTAAAAAGATAAAACGGAAAACCAACAGTTCTTGTAAACATTATTTGCGTTGAATAAATATTCCTAGGAATAAGATTGAGTGATTAACCACGTTAAAATGAGTATTTATTTAACTTATATCGACCTACTTTACATCAGACTCGAAATAAATACGTTAGATGAATTTTCATAAAGTAAATAGACATAAGCTAACTATTTAGTATAAGAACAAATACACAAGCTAAATACAAGTATAACTGCATTATTGAGGTTGTAATAAGGCTTTTGATCGTGAGATAGCAGTAAGATTAAATATTACCTATCTATGAAAAGCCGTTCAGACGAAATAACAATTCGCCTTAATGTGAGTGAGATATCGTGATCAGAATGCCATCTTTGACAAATACTAAACACCGTAGGTTATTGTGGGGTTTGTATTGCAGATCTGAAAGTGTATATACTTTTACAATGTAATGTGCTATGGTCTATTAGCATTAACAAGGAGCTAACATTAAGCTAGGAACGGACGTTATATTTTTTTATGTTTATAACCTAAATGAGTAGAAATTACTTTAAGTTTTATTTTTGAACCTTTCTAGGAAATAATCACAAATATGTTAAAGCGAACGCACATGTGCTTCCATAGCACATATGCTTAAAATTGGCGTGCGAAGCACGCAATGTTCTGTGTATTTAAAATTCTCCGAATATGCGGGTTGGCGTGCGAAGCACGCAATTCACTGCGTATTGAGAACATTAAAAAATACGGGAGTTGGCGTGCTAAGTACGCAATGCACTGTGTATTGAAAATACTCCCAATACGGAGGTTGGCAACGGATTGTGCGTCGGCAGCTTCTCATAGTGTTCAGTGTCAAGCTCACATGTGCGTCCTTAGCAGTGAACGTATTAATTACCCTCGTGTTCGTAGCCTACGTGTTGTACTGTATAAAATAAACGAAACTTTTTAATATTTCAGGTTATTATGGTTTGATATAAAACAAGGTATTTATAATTGTATTACATTCTATTAATGTATTACTATTATTCTAAACTTTCAATAATATTGTACCATTTAATGTTTGGTACACTTTAATGTCTGAACCTAAATGAGCAAAAACCGTAAAAAAAAACATTTGGAATGTTATACGTGTTAATTAAAATTTGTTTAATGTTGCTAGATTTTAGTTGGTCACTTTTGATAAGAATAAGTCTCGTACATTCGAACCACTAGCCCTCCAAAAGAATACTATTGTATGGAACACAAACACATGTATTTGTAAGTTACTAAAATACTAAGAAAACAAAAATAGTCTAAAACAATATTTTATACACATTCCCCTATTTAATTTGTTCTGTGTTCAAAATAAAACAAATAATATGAATTAATACTTAAAACTTTAAAAAACAACCAGTGGACTTTTCATGCGAAAAAAATACCTTTATCTTCATGTTATGATATAATATTATGGCGACCATGGAATTCAGCATAGCATGCGATATACTACCTGTCCCATTCACTTACAACTTGTAATTTAATACACATTTTTTACAATGTGTACTACCTAGATTGCCACTAAACAGTTTTTCTTGCTGACCCAGCTTTATGCTCTATAACTAAAATCTTATTTAATTAAATCCAAAGCAAATCAATTTAATCTTGAACTAGAACTGTTGATTGTTTTCGCAATATTGAATACCGTGACCTTGCAGGATTGTCATATACCATAAAATTCTGTCCTTATGCAGGGTGTTCATTTGAAAACTTCAAACTCGTATTAAAATACTTATAGCCCAAGTATCAAAATTACTGTAAACGGGAATAAAAAAAAATACATTTCCAAAATAGGAGTGCTCACTCTCATGCCCCACCCCTTACCCAAAGTCAAAATTTTTAAATGGAAACTTATACCTTGTGACACCTCAAATTGAAGCTCATACAAAATGCTGTATATTGGTGAAAAAAATTGAAATCGTCCAAGCCGTTTGGTATCAGCGGCTAATAATGTTATTTCTTACACAACAATTACTATCTACTACTTACTGCTAATACAAACAAAATTACTCACTGAATACTGTTGTAAATCCTTTGTAAACTTCAAATCAAATGTTCAAATTTGTAGCCATTGTTGTTCATGAAATAAAATAACCTATTTTCAAATTCTTGCCTAACCTTTCTAAAAGTTTCTCTGGTGATCCTGTTTTTCAAGCCTTGAACACCCGTGGGAGTTGTTTTAACTACTGAAAAAAAACTAAAGGCGTTAGGTCTGGAGACCTAACGATCCTAACTGATCCTCAAATTATAATAGGCGACTAAATTTTGTCAACTTAAATAAACAACCTATGGCACAGTAATCTACAAATACTTGCCTACTACATAAAAAACGTTTTAAACCTTTGTATTAGTCTTCGAATATTGATCCATATGTCAATAAATTATACAGATAATTAACCAGTATATGGCACAAATGGTACGAAGCCGTATCTGTTATGCAACAAATTTGTCCAACTATGCCCCATAGGCCACTAAGATATTCACACAATTAACTATAACATGGTGCAGTAATCTACCAACATGTATAAACTTAAAATAACACTTAAAAAACTCATAAAAATCCACAAAAACGTGGCGCAGTCTAGAAATTGCCTTCAATGTAGCTGATAGTGACGCAATTATGACCTAACAAACAGATCTCTAATTAGTATTGTCTACGGCCTGTTTCACCATATCCACAAGCTCTCCACAATACTTAATTAAAACTATTTTTAAGTCAAATCTAACCTACCTTAAATACACTAGAAGAAAAAAAAACATTTATAATTTTCGAAACTGCCAAAACAAAAGATAATATAATCTCAACACACTATCAAATAAAAACACACAAAATGTACCTAGTTTAAAAAAGATAAAATAGTATCAAACCAATATACTACTTACTATATTCACGAAAACCTATAACACAAAATCAATACCTATAACCAAGCCTCTCACACAAAATACCATAAAAACACCAACCTTCGGTCTAAAAACCCCAAAATAAAAAAATCTCTCTACTGCAGTACAACTATAGTTTAGGTAAATACGTAAAAATCGGCGCCTCCACCATTTATTTGATGGTACTAAATACATTTAATTCTACATTGCGTGTTAACCACAAAATAATAAACCTTAATTTAAATCTTACAGTATACACAACGGGCAAAACTGACTACAAATTTCTACTTCAAAAATCAACGCTCCCAATATATAAACCAACACAAACTGATTCCAACCCAGAATTTAAATCAAACATTTATCCCTTTTATATCCACAAACTGTGCTATCACCTTTACTCTGTGTTTTTGCTCTGATAATCGGACAGCTAAGCTACCTTGGCTAGCCGTCCATCTGGGCTGGCACACCTCACTGCCAGAAAAGCCTCTCTGGTATCTCCTTGACGGCCACGCAGGCGTCTACACACCGAAGATCCCGGTTTCGCAAGACCTCTCTTCTTACCCAAGAACCTTTAACAAAATACCTCCTTTCTAATGTGTATTCCCTATTTAAAAACTCTCTTCCCTCTCTCAATTTTCCCCGTTTTGTCTTTGTGTTCCTATGACGGCTTACTTATAAACGCCATTCAACGATTTTAATTAAGTTCTACTTACACATCTACAACTACCTATGCTGTTTCATAATTGTGCAACTCTGCTATTGTTAAGTTGTCAGCAGCTAATTTTATTTCTTAACATAAGCCATGATTATTGAAATGCTCCAATCATTTTAAAGTTATTATTATTCCTTAACGTTTATTTCTGTTTTTATTTTTGCTTGTACAAAATATACAGTAAAGCTATTTTAAAAATTGTAAATCTAATCTTATTATATTTATTTATTGTTATTAACAAAATACAACAACAATAAAGTTAGTGTTAGTTTAAGTTATTATGTCTGTCTTGAAAACAAATTATAAAGGATATTATATCTTTTAAAGTATGATAAATTGTATCTCGGTCCCTTGAAAGAAAAAAATAATAACAAGTTTTTTATGATGATTGACTGTAAACCTATAAGCGTAATACAGAGTGGCGAGATACTATTTTTAAATTTATTGATAACCATACCGTGTGTCGGGCGTTATAGTTTAGGAAACTAGAGAAAGGTTCCAAAATTTAGGTATCGACAATACGTTGTTTGAGTAGCTTTACCTCGGACTGTTATGAGATGGTTTTCCAAAGTTAGGCCCAAAGGGCACGGCATGAAACGGTTAACTTAGATTTTGCCGCTGTCTGTAGGTGTTCCTGCGTGGTTTCTTAGGAGTCGGCTTATATTCCACTGCAGTTTTTTCCGTTTCCAGTTGGAATATATGTTGGGTAATCGATGGAAGTCACAAGTTGTAAATCCAGTCGTATTGTGATGACCTGAAAAACTCGGTGTATTATTTCATCCGGGTAGTGGTCCATCTGTAACAAATCCATTATCGGTGGAGAAAAACGTTCTTCAATGAAGAGTGTTTTTTGTTATTGTTCAAATATCAGCTTGGCTATAAATGTAACTCACGACCAAAATATTAATTTATAAGGAAAATTTTTTTTGCTTAAAGTTTTTCGATTTATTTTAAGATAAAACGGACTGGTATTTTAACAAAGCGTCCCGACTTAGTCGTATAATAGCTTTTTTCGTATCTTGAGTTGGATTTGGAGGAGCACCTTTTAACGGGATCGGAAATGAGTTTTGTAAGTTGGCTGTCAATGTGTAACGGTTTTGTTTATTACTGCTTTTCCACGCTAGATACATACATTTCTTTGTGAATGGTATGCAGTGGTGCTGAACCTTGATATCCGGAGACAGAGACTGTAAATATTGTGAATTAAATTGTCTGCTTGATCTGAGGAGTTGCATAATTGTACACCAAATCGTGATATCTAATTGGGATAGATGAATGTGTTAGCTACTGTAAAGGTTTGTATGTAGTTTACGTCACAGGCTAGAAACATCAACAACAAACAGGGTCCTGGCGACCTCGTTGGGAATTGCCGAGACTGTGCTGACTTCCAGGATTGTGTCAGCTTTCGTTGAGTATTTCTATATCATCCTCTGAAACTCAAATAGGTCAAATAATCCAAATGTCGTAATAGTAGGTGTCTGGGCGACATTCTCGGGCGTGGTTCCCTTCTTCTTGCTGTACAGCTACTTCCATTCCAGTGTTGCTTAGTTCCTCTCTCTCTCTGTGTTTCTTCTAACAGACGTAAGATGTTGCGTTCCTGACTCTGGCTGAAAGTTGTTGTCAACCATTCATTCAAAGTAGTGTAAGGCTGACTTAAAGTTTGCCTCGCTAAGTCGGCTACATGCGTGAGGTATTTTGTATATTTATTTTTGTTTTTTTAATAATATATTGTTTATAATATTTGTTTTAAGTTTATATGTATTATGTTATTTAATGAAGCAGGCAAAAATTGATTTATATTAATATTTTTTTCTACATACAATTACGTTTCATTTATGATATACCATGATTTATAGTAAAGATTAGAAAACTCAACATGTCTTGACCCTATTGCTAAACAAAAAGATTAACTTACGATACATAAACAGATAGTTCTAAAGAAAGAAGTAATTTTATTTAAGTGCAGTAGTAAATCTCAAAAATAAAACGTATATTCAATAAATATTGTTAAATTTATGTCTTAATGTCTAGTTTTATTAATGTTCAAATGCTGAGAAACTACTTTCGTGTTATTATGCAGACAAATTACCTTTTAACTTTTCTAATCGAATAAGTCGACTATTCATTAACAAATCATGACATAATTATCATGACACATTGATTATCTTTATGTTAGTGTTATTGAAAACAACGAATTTCTTTATTATAGAAAAACTATTATATATTGTTTGAAGAAAGTATTGTTTAAAAGTATTTATGTACTAAGTGCTTTCATTAAAAGACTAATTATTGTTATCAGTTTAACTTTAGTAGAGAACTTAAACGATACTATCTGGTAGCCTATTTTCTATATTGACGAAATCCTTCCTGTGACCAGCACTTTGCATCTACAGTAAAGTATGCAAGTCAGGTCTGTGTATTCATGGAACTGCTGATAAAACTTTAGGTAAAATATGATCACCGCTCCAGGACCTTATCTTTGTGGATTTTGTCGGAACGCTGCGTTATGGGGCCATCTTTCATGCCAAGCTGAGGAGGAGTCTATTTTACTAAAGTATGATAATATATTATGTAAACTGTAAATTTAACATGTAACGTTTTGTTTTAAATTATAAGAAAATAACGGTTATATAATCATGTTATTACAGGAAAAATCTGTATAATATTGAATAATATTTATTGTGTCTTTAAAATACTCTTAAGTGTTTTAAAAGCCAATCCCTTTATCATCATAACGCATAATGTGATAATTAATTAATAAAAACAAGTACTGTATATATACAATGTTAATAATAATCTTAACTGTAAGATATTAAAACATATTAAATTAATAAACGACGTAAATATTAAAAAAATACCGATATGGTAATTAAGGTTAAGAAGAATCTGTACGTCTCGTTAAAAAAAACACACAAAATAAACATAAAGAAAGTTACCTAAACGTATATAATAACTTGTAAACAGTTGATTACTAACACTTAAATCTTCAATATACATTATTATTATATAAAACTAAATGGTATTTTTACTTACTTTTTACATATACAGTGGAATGAGCACAACAAGAAATAATCGCGTAGACTTTTAAACTTTAATACTATTAACCACAATGTAATATAATATGGTGACAAATAGTATGCTTTGTAATTATGAAAATGACACACACAAAAACTGTATACGATATTGAACACTTATCCTTTAGGCAATATAAACTTCAAAATTAATCAAAACTTATAAATTAGATTAAAGTAATTTTGTATAAGTATATACTCTAATGTCTTCATCCCTTACTCTGTGATCTTTTGATAGATCTAACCAAAATTAATAACGTATTCAATTATCAAAGTTGACAAAACTACACTGTTTTTATTTTATGTTGTTGTGTATCCAAAAATGGTTGCTCTTGTAGTAAGTATATAATTTCTTGATAAACTGATTGTAACATGTACTTATATTACACTTATAGTACTTAGATTGAACTTGAGAGTTCAAACAATAACTAATTTATTTATAACCAAAAGCTATAAGATTTTCGTTTAGAAACTAACAAATGAGTAATATGATTTTAACTAAATTCTTTATTTAGAAAAAGCATAAAAATATTTAAATTAGTACATTGGAAGTTCCTATCTAACTTGACGAAAAAGGTCATTTAAATAATATAACCTAAAAATCTGTAGTAGTAATTTTAATCAAATATCTATGTACTGTGGAGTAAAGGAAATATTAAAGCGTCTCTTATTTCGTTTGTAAATAAATACACATCATGTCAGGGAAATAGAATCAAACACATATGAGGTGGGAATGTGATAACCTCTGAGCCTTGCACGGTAAAACCTATGCGTTATGGTACCTGAAAAGAGTTTTTGGAACGCTAACAAGTAAATATTTTAGTTCAATTGCTTGTTTTTAATTTATAAGAGGAAACAATGGCACAAAGTATATAAAGCAAGCCAAGAAAGACAGGTGCAGATTAGTTAATTATAATTGCTGGTATAAGTATCGTTTAGGTTGGATTTAAGGTTCCTTCAGTGGTTAAAATAGTGTTTGTAGGTTTAGTTTTCATCACTAGGACTGAAAGTGACGCTTTTCGATACAAGCTCAAGTTTAAGTGGAAAATTAGTGGGGATCGAAAAGTCACTTTTGGCCCGTGTGATGAACGATACTTTTCATCACACTGTGATTAATATACTAATAATAAATTTAATATATATATTTTTCAAAATAACCTATCGTTTCTCAGTAACATTCCTGAAGTACAATGATAACTAACAAAATTATTGAAATCAGCTGATTTTAATATCAGCAGCGATACAAATAAATACCTTCCTTCATTGTAAGAATTTATATTCCTTAGGCCTTGATTTCTAAGGAACAGTTTATCATGTCTTCGCTGTTTTACTCTGTCCTTATTACATCGCTTTCAACCGAGAATAAACGCAACAATTTTATGGCAACAATACATTGTTTAAGTTCACTAAATTAATTGGAACAGCTGATATGAAATCATCGCGTAATATTAATAATAGACACAATTTTAATACACTACTACCGATACTTTTACATGAATAAACGTACTGATGTACTTTTTTAAATAATTAGTTATAGGTTTATTTATTTTACTTAATACTTGTAAATAGTTTCAAAATGTAGTTTTTAATATTACTCATGTTTGTTTCTTTATTAAAATCGGTATTATATCTAATACATTATTAAGACGACATTTCAAATCCTAATTATTATAGATAGCACTAGTGGTGTTATAATTAATAACTAATTTACAGGTCGGCAAAAATGCCAGCTGATTTTGCCAACCTAGACCGGCAAAACACTTATTTCAATACTCAGAGCTAACACTTAAAGTGACTATTTTCGATACAGTGAGATGAAAATGTATTCACGGTAAGTATTTATAAGTTAATTTATTTACGATGTAGGTGGCGACTATTTCGCATTTCAGTTTGGAGTGGTATGTAAGATTATCAATTCCAAAAAAGTAAGTTTTCGTTTTGAATATACGTTTCAATATTTAATTACAATACAAGTACAGAATAATTTAAATAAGATACTCATAAATAATTAATTCGCCTATTTTTGTGCAGCAGAAGTTGTCAAAATCATTTAAAATTAAAACGTTTAATTTGTAAAACTATGTATAATTCAGTTTGGGTTTATATTTAGCCATGTGACTTTATCCTGTTTAACAATATTTCAAAAATGTTTTATCATTATCAAAATTACTGTTGTTACAATAATAACTGTAAGTAAAGATAAGTGATAAAGTTATATTTTTCCAAAATAAGGTCGTTCTTGTAATATTTAAAATCTTAAAAAAATAAAATAAAATAAATAAATAAATTTACAATAAAGATAAGAGTATAGGTAATAGAATAGGTCAACAAAATAGTTAATAACAATTTACTAGGTACATTGCTCTACTAACGATACAGAGGGACTTCGTGAGCAATAAACTTGCCTAAGGAAAAATGAAAAAATCAAAACTACGAAAACAACACCCACATCTAACTAAACACAGGGCTTATGTACTGCATTTAATAACTGCGCCAATTGTACCTATTTTTGTTAGACGAAATTGTAATATTCATAGTTAGTATTCCTCATCCACATTTACTTCATAAAATAAAATAATTTACACCTACAGTTTTAAAATTATAAACAATATATTAATAAACAAAACTACAATACATATACAATAACGTTACGCAAGATAACTTATCTCTACCTCAAATAATCACGAAAATATATTTTTAACGTTAACATACTAATAAAAAAACATTATAACTTTATCTTAAAACAATTTGAAGAAACTAAAAATACTTTTATAAACCCTAAATATTTCCAAGTCTGCAGCTAAAACTGTTAGAAAAGCAATGGTATCTTACTCACATCATTGTGCATTGTACTTAAAATGCCATACATTTTTTTTAGGGTCGGTACAAATTTTGTTATGATTTTGGAAGCTATATTGTACTTTAAATTTGTTTTTATAAAGAAAATATTACCTTCTAGTAAAACAGATATTATTGTTTTCTTTGTAATAACAACACATAAATTTAAATGAGTTGCCTTAGATTAAAATGAAAACTAGAACTTTGTAATAACGTTATAGTATTTTTTGTTCTAGCAAAAAAAAAAATAAATAAAATAAAATAAAAATACCGGACATATAAGTTAAGAAACAGTAATAAATTTAAAATTATCTTTGCAATTATTTTTAGTTTTACAACTGTATATCAATAATATATCATCTATCTTTAAAACCAACTGTTTATCTTCACTTTTAAATTAAGCTTTTTTAGGAATTGGCCTAATTTATTTTCTTTCTTCTAACCCTTGTCATAACTCCTGCTTATCGTAAATGTATTAGTAATTATTTGTTTTACACATTTATTATTATTATTTGACGTTACCATAGCTTTGAGGTTATTTACAAAAAAATGAATATACATCTATACTTAGGTAGGCGTATAGATATTTGTTTTACAAGGCAAACACAAAATGTTCCCAGCATAGGTTTTGCAGACGATCTGGACATATTAAGAGTGGTCAACACTCACAACATATTATGTATACAGTACATATTACATCAAACCATTTGCATACACATTCATCTTCAATAAAAATATTTGACCGTGTAAAACTGTGTGAGTCATTGTTTACAGAGCGTTATAATAGTTTTCGTAAACACGTTATAGGTTTTTTAACTTTTTTCAGTTTCTGGTAATTGAAGTTTATATATTTAAGTGTACCAAACATTATAATGTTGTATTAAACGTGAACATTTATAAAATATGTTGTGTACATAGATAACTTAGTCCAGATAATAGTATTAAAGTACATTAGTTATACAGAGTAATAAATGTCAATTGTTTAATACCGAAGAATTATACTCTGACATAATAAAATGTGTCGTTTATTTTATCCATCACAACACGTACAAACACAACGAGTGGTAAAGATAATAAACCCAAGCACATTTCATTATACAAGTATATAAACGTTCAGATCTGTAAATACAAACTCCACAATATCCTACGATGTTATGTATTTGTCACAGATGACATTCTGATCACGAAACCTCATCCACATTAACGTTCCAACATGGAACAAAATACTACATTATTTTGATTATTATTTCGTCTGAATTGCATTACGTAGATTTGTAAGTCTTAGTCTTACTGCTATCCCAATATCTAAAGTTTGATTTTATTATTGCTATTGCACTAATACATTTAGCTTGTGGGTTTGTTTCTTGACTAAATATTTATCTTATGTCTATTTTTTAAATAAGAATGCATTTAATTTATCTATTTCAAGTCTGAATTACTATACAAGTGATAATCAATATTAATTTTACTATACTGCATTATAAACTGATGTTTTTAATACGTAAAACAACACTTTATGGTAGTAATTCACTACTTGCTCTAAAGTCAGCTGATTCAATAATCAGCTGACTTCTTTATGGTACAAGAACTTAAAGTATATTATTGTATGAGGGTCAAAAATCTATTTTTGCTTTACTTTAAAACTAAAACAGCTGTAACTTCAAAAGGTTTAGTTGTTTCCAAATGGCAATATCACTGTCACGCATAGGTTAAATTCCGTTTAAAATCTGTAGTAAAATGTATAATGCAATTTAATTAATTATGTGTTCATGCTATTCTAGTGGAGTACGATAGTAAGTATCTTTCATAACTTGTACCTAAAGTGCGTTTTGGTTTTTGATAGCACACCATGATCTCGCAACAAAAACATTATCTTTGAATACTAAGAAGAAATATACAAATTTATAGGTTCGATTCTGTAATCTCATACTAGGAATATTCAACTCAAATTGTCTTTACAAGTACTGTTCGTTTTCCCATTTTACTTTTTAATTTACTTCTAGTGTGTAAGGGATGTACACATTTAACTTAATGTATACATCCCTTTTAACAGAATTTAATAAATGTGATTTGAAAATCATCCTCATTAGGCCTACTTACGAGAAAGTGTTATTGTCATAATCATTGCATTCTTCCTCGTCTTTGATTAAATACGGCCTATTAAGCCAGGTGATAGAAAAGCAAACCAAGTGGTTCTTTAGTGCAAAAAAATAACCGTTCACCCTAATTCAAGACAACTAAAACGGGAATTTATTTTCCATTCTGTTGCCGGTGTATTCATTAACATGGAAATGATTTGCGTTTAAAATTTACCAATTAGCAATTAATGAGTTTTAACACATTGTTTATTGAACCACTACAAAACCTGGTGATCCGATTATTTACTCCGTTGCATTGTTTGCACTTTGTACTGATGTACTGTAACTTGTAGAAAAGTATTTAATGAATAGTTATTCGGCATAAGCTGGTGCGTGTTTCCATCCATTAAAACCATGTTGGGGTTCTTGTCAAAAAAGATCGAACAGTTTTTGATGCTTTCTTCTTAAAGCTGAGTCTGTTTCAAGACATTTTTTATTGCTTAGTATAACATAATTAAACTCGATCATGACGTTCGAAATTTTAGTGTCGTCGAACAATATGGCCTTTACGGACGACTATTGTTGTAAACAGTTGCATTAATTGAATTTACTAAAAGTCAAAATGCTGATATAGCCTCAACAATACAGTAAAAAAACTATTAAATGATAAATACTTCTACGGTTGACAGCGGTTCAAAAGTCCTTTTTTATCTGGTTTGTAAAGCATTATTTAATTGACAAACAAAAATTTCCAGAATTAAAACTATGTGTAGAATATATTGACGAGATATCTACAGAGGTAATGCGAAGTAACATGCAGACTCATCGCGTTTGATTCAAGGCATATATAATATACTTCGTGCTTTGATTAGAGTGAGTATGCGACCTTACTAGTTTCCACCATCCTCTTAAATGCGGGACGGTATGGATTCTTTTTAAGAATTTTAAGTTAAAGTCTGCGTTTTTAATGTTTATTTAATTGTGCATGTTTATCTTGTTTCTATAAACCCAGTTACTACTTACTACTTCTGCTCTTGGCACGTCACGTCAAATATGTCTAAATTTAGAGATAATTTTATTCACAGACTAGAATAATTTATAAAATATCATGTAATAAAACTGTCATTTAGTAGAAATAAAGTACACTTCGTTTGTTTAAATCCATACATTTATATTAAATAAAATAAACAAAAGTAATATAAACTACATATTTTTAAAGAATAGTTACTAAATAAATGCAGTTTTACCTTACAACACTCCATTATTTAATTTCAATCGTTACGGTTAAGTCAGAAGCTGCAGATACAATCGACTTTTACAAAAGATAAACGTTCAATCATCTGAAAACCTACCCCTAACCAATAAAACTAAAACCTCTCTGTGAAGCCCTCTATTGTAAAATTTTCCCTTTGACTGGAGTTTTCTTTGAGGCCACTGTTAATTTCACAGCAAACTGTTGTTCTTTCATGTTGGAACGTTACAAAGAAAAGTTTAATACAAAAAAATACAATCTAAAATAATCGCACATAAAGGCAAAATCGTGATTGTTTCTGTCAGCAGAGTTTGTAGCTTTAGAATTAAATTGAAAGAAAGTCGAACAAACATTGGTTTTGAGAATTGAATAATAATGTATATCATATGTGTGCGTGTATGAAAATTCGATTTAATTAATCCAAATTGTGTATAGATAAATCTTTTTTGTTTCGATATAATTGAGGTATATTTTCAGGAAGAGCTAGAGAACAAAATAGCTAAAAAACCAAATTTAATAAATCAACATTATTAGAAGATAAATAAACAATTGGTTAAACAATTTATCGAATTACAAATATCAGGAAAATACAAGGACAGACAGATTTTACTTTGACCAGACAGATAGAGCTTGAACCGGTTTACTCACAAGTCATAATCCGTAGAAAAGAATTTTTAGAAAGTTTTAATAAAATTTCCTGTGAAGCGAATAGTCCCGGAAATTTGATTAAATTGCATTAAAAGGCGAAACTTTTGAATATTTGTGTCTTTAATTTATGACCAAAATTTTTTTAAATTTTAAGTTCTGAAATAATATGGAAGCTATATTGAAATACGTTTATATATAATAAAATTTTGTACACCTATTCTAAGAACACACATTCTGATGTAGATAGCGAATATAGTATTCTCGAGTTTACAGGCGGTAACACCTCTCCCCCTCCCATTGAAAACATTATCCTGTTACATTTGAAAATTGTAATATACTATAAACCATTTCAAATAAAATTGGTTCTAAAAAAATATACCGCTACGAAATAACAACAGTTATTTAATCTCCATCGTAAAAAGTATACTTCTTAGATATTTTTAATAAGGTTTTATTTTGGTATACCAACCCCTGTCAATATTTTCCATTACACTCTTTTGTACAATCATTCAACTCTTTAACAATTTTAATGTATTACCGGCAACGGGCAATTAACCAGTCGCAAGAACCTAATCAATTGATAAAGCCATTTCAAAGGAATAATTAACTTTAGAAATATCGTGTGTAGTGTTATTCGACAAATATAATTCAATCCTAATTGTATGATTGTAAAATAAAAAAAGCAGTTAATTTCAAAATTATAATTAAACTTTTTATTAAAACTTTCTGAATCCTTCACATTAAAGACAATTAGTAAAACTTGTCAAATAAAGAGGTATCAACAGTTTACATAATCAAAAGTGTTCTAAACGTATACGCTTGCAAGAATCGCAACTGAGCTGCAGGTTGTACTTTGTCAAAACGGGAAATGAAATAAAGTGAATCATAGTTAGGGTAATATGAATCCAAACTGAGTTTTATTATATACATATTGTATAACTAACAGTCATGCAGAATTGATAATTTTAAATGAATTATTAGTTTAGAGTTAATTAACAAAAACATGTAGAAGAAAAGTAAAATTTCATTCAAATAATTTTTTTTCTAAAATATTAAAATACCATTGGGTAGACGATCAAGAGAAAAATCCAGTATAGAAATTAATAATATGAAAGGAGCTAAAAGAGCTATATTAATTCATTCTTTTGATGTTTTCGCATATAATGTGTAAACAATAAGTGTCTTTAAACTAAAACAAAAAAAAAAATAAATAAATACAAGGTGTTAATAGATACGTGTTATGTAAAAGGTTCACTGAAATCGGAAGATTAGTTTTTAAATATTAACCTTTATAACTTTGTGTAGGTTAATATTATAAAGTTATAAAGGTTAATATTTAAAAAGTATATAATTTTCGTGGAATTATGCAAAGATATTAAACTAAATAAGGAAGATAGGTTAGTTAGTTTTGATGTTGAAAGTCTATTCACTAATGTACCCGTACAGGAAACTCTTAATATAATTGAAAGTAGACTTTTAAAAGACAACAACTTAAAACAAAGAACTAAAACCTGCCAGTTGTTCCCATCATGGAACTCCTTAAATTATGTAAAAATATAATAAAATTCAACATCCATCATTAACTAACAATAACTTCAAACAGAGAATTTATAAACTGTTGGATTAAAGTGAATAAAATCTTGATAAAAATATGTAAAAATATTAATAGTAATTGTAAAACTCAATGAGAATCGCATGATTAAAAATTATCATAAAAGGAATAAAAAAATGTAACGGTATAAAATACCTAATATCTGGAGAATAGAAAAGGTTAGGGAGAGTAAAACAACTGTTTTGTTCGGCTATATGACTTTAAAATATATATTTCAAAAAGTGTACATTCTGCGATTTTGGAAAAAGAAATTCAACGTAATTTTGTGTTCAAAATATTAAGTCATGAACCAGGTACAACGTAGGTACGAGGTTGTATACATTTAGAAGAAAACTAAGAAGAACCATACTGACAAGTGGCCTAGTGGTTATACACTAGATTTGGGGAAGCACAAAAACAATTATTATTTTATTTCCTGAATGAAGTCTTGGAGGGATAAGGACGACCGAGGAGAATATTTGAGAGGAGGGAATGAAGTCAAGCAGTAAAAACACGAGACATCCTAAACTACAGGGATGATTATTAAAACAATATATAATTAGGAAAAATGAGGGTTAAAATTAATAGAAAGAGATATACGACAGGTATTAGAAGATTTTTAAAGAGTTCCATTAAAAGGAACACTGAAAAATATCCCTACAACAAAAAAATTACAGAATACCGAACATGCAAAAGTGGGTATTCAGGTATCCTCCACCAATTTGAGTTTAGAGAAAT
>JAGFPH010007974.1:0-15176 GCA_018207615.1 Philaenus spumarius | reverse complement strand
ATATTAGAACAATTCCATTAAAATTATTACTTCGTAAATAATATATAAACATAAATTGAAATTTAAATAGTGAAAAAAAAAAAATATATAATAAAATGCAAAATAATATGTTTAAAAATGAAATAATTCCCATTTTTACCTAATCTACTGGGAGTACGTATTGCAGTTATTGTAGAAGCTTTACTTAAGCATCAGACTCATTAAATTCGTTTACTAAAAACCATCTATAATGCCACGCTTGTCTTAGGAATTTATAAAGACAAAGCCAATCTCGCCCGTTCAAATATGCAACGAATTCTTTTCTACTTAAAGTACTTTTATTATATTATTTCACACCCGTTGGGGGTCGATTCGAATATTTAACTTATTATCGTCATCTTTTTTTTTTATTTTATTTTATTTTATGGGTATTCAGTAAAATTTATATTAAGTATGATTTTAGCCAGGGTTGTTGCAGATATATTGTGTTTTATGATTAGTTCAGATATTTTAATGAAGGGGTATTTTATTTGTAAGTTATTAACAATAATTAGGGTATAAGTTGCAGTTAATTTTATAGATGTCATTTTTATTTATTTATTTCTTCATGTCGCATTGTTTTTTTGGTAAATTTGTAAGTTTTGAAGGCAAGTGTTTATTTTCTATGTGTGTGTTAATTTCTTGTTTATGTCAATTTTAGGTAATTTATTTGTTCTAGTTAATTTTGTTTTTGTTTTTTTAAGTCTGTTATATATATATAAATTTTAAACTAAGAATGCCAACCCAGCAGACGGTCTATGGACCAGTGCTGGACAAGTGTTTTTTTCAAATGTGAAATGTTTGTGTTATTATAATTTCTTAAATAAAGCACTATTATTATTATTATTATTATTATTAATGAAGAAAAAATTTAAAAAATAAATTAGCAAAGTGGAAAAATCCAAGTAAAGTAAAAAGTTAAAAGATAAAGGCTGCAAAAACTCGCTACGGCAGTGTCGTTGATGAAATGGAGGTACCGTGCGGTTAACATACGGAACCGGAAAGGTAAAGGAGCGATACAAGAAAGGAACTACTTGAAATTTATCTGAGATAATTCCAGGAGCCTAAGGATCCCAAGAGAAATCTAGAAACAACGAAGACGGATCAATTTCGAGAAGTCCAGAGTGGAAAGAAGACACCCGTATATAAAGTTACACAAAATCAAGCTCATTTCAAAAATATTGAAAAATTCAAAACAAAATTAGTAGTTTTTAATAAGGGGAAACATTTTGAAGTAAATTTATTTTCATAAGTGCAATAAATATAATTATTATTCAAATCTTATAATAGGTTTTTTAGGCCGATCGGTCAGATAAATTTAAGGATACAAATATATTATGTTTAGTAATAAGAAATAGGAAAGTTACCAATTTATGAATTTGAAGTTGTTTGACATATGTATATATGACTGTGATAAGTGGTATTTAGTAATATTTCTTTGACTCAGATTATCAAGTTTAATACATTTCGTATTAATTTTGCAAACAAATATTCTTTTATTTCAAAATTACCTAAATCAGATAAAGTAATACAGTGTGTTCCACTATCTTGGAATTAACTTTTAGGCTATTTACTGAAGAGTGACTCCAGAATCGTGACTCCAAAAGCAACGATCCTTGGAGGAGTGTGGAAAAAAGAGCTAGTATGAGATTTTAGATATTAATAAATAACATTAGTTTGTGTATTCATTAAAAATAGGAATTAGAAGACGTTTTCTTTTCTTACAAGTGTTGTACCCCAACAAATATTTTACGTGCAAAACAATAAGACAAGATAAATTAAAATTGTATTATTAAATATTAACACTCCTAAAAGAAACTTTAATGTTTCACATGACAAGTGGCTCCGGAGAGATACAAGTAAAAGTAAAATAAAAATGGAACGTTCGAGACAACGTTGAAAACTAAAGTATAAATTATTGCATTAAAAAAAAACTAATTCATACAAACTCAAGGTCTTCTCATGACCCAAGTGTACTGTGTATTAAAATTATTAATCAATACTTTTAAGATTCACGCGTTATGCCTGTGTCCGTTGAAGCTGAAATGTTTTAATACTGAACCTCTCAATCAGTGCAGCCATTAAACTTTACTTAGTCAGCTTTGCATTTCTCAGATAAAGATTTCTTTCATGCTTTACAATCTGTGGTTAGTTATTTGTGCAAATGGTTGCTTTAAAAGCGTGTTCATAAATTGGCGAATGTGTAAAAATAATGTATTGTTATTTTCTTTAGGTGCTGTAAAAAATATCCAATAATTAAATGTCTCATTAAAGTAATATGTTTGTGTTAATAATATTTATTACCAGGAGTCATTAGTCCCATCGTTTTAAATATACGATTTTTAATATAGACTATTTTAAAATCCTGTCATATATTTGTGAATAAATAACCAATGTACAAAACAAAAACAAAGGGTAAAACTGATATTTAGTTACTAACAAAAGGAAAACCATCAATTTCATTTAAACTTTTGCTAACTGGAAATCTGATTTGGTAGTTATGATGTATCTTAAAGATATTTGCTAACAAAAAGATTATTTTGATTTGAATCTCTTCGCAACAGGAAATCTTAGTAGAACCGTTTATGAAGAATTTTTAAATATAAACATATATGGAGTGTTACATTTTTTAAACGTCCCTCAAAAGAAATTGTCCATACAAAAATAATATATATGACTTACTTTTTTTTCCGCTTCAAGATGGCATTCCTAAAAATGCATAGATTTGTTTTTTTGTATTTATATTTACTATAGTTAAACGGTTTTATTCACAGATCGAAACACTTTAACAAAATTTCCTAATGAAATATATACTTTTTTTTTTAAATTTATCAAAAATGGGAAATTTCAAACAAGTTTTTAATCAATAAACTAAAAAGGTACAATACCTGCTTTTTTGTCTTATCCAATCCTAAAATCACTTTGTGACTACCGCGGTTTCGGGTAACCTAAGTACCCATCTTCAGATCACAGAAATAAATAAAAATAATTCCCTTCATGAGGTCGTCAAATACATTAAAGTCAATACACAAAACAAAAATCACAAAAACACGTCACAAAACATATTGAAACACTTTTTCAAAAAAACACATTAAAACATAGATTAGGACTTAATCGTGTAAAACGTTTATAACACGACTCAAACGTTTTAATTTAACAAAAATAGTTTAAATTATTAGAAATGAAAATAAATGAAAAAGCTGGTTTTTGTAACTATACATTAATTGCGTTTAAAGTTTGGTCATATTTTCTAGAGTTTTAAAATGTTGGGAAATAATATTTTTTTACGTTTTGAATAACCTTCCATTTAGTAAAACAATTCTACTCATAGAGAAAATAATTAAATTTCCCTAGTTAATACATCCATAAAAAGTAAAGAAAATTGTAAATAATAAATATCTTGCAGGTAGATAAATAACATTCTATATTTCGTTTTTTTAAGTGTTTTTACTATTTTAAACGTGCATACGTTGCAATATTTGTTTAAATGATATCTTCTCAACAGTTAAAAAAAATAAATAGATAAAGGTAACCATAAATCAAATTTAATATCTTTTATTTAATAAATGTTTAATAATTTATACTGTTATTACTTCTAGGTTAGTACCATTTATGCTATACCTAGTGATATCTTTTAAATTATTGTTTACCGACCATTGACATAATAATATTGTGTAATAGTCTTAAAACAGTTGTTTAGTATCCAGATGCAACAAAAGAGAAAATACTTCGTACATGGTAGCTAAACGCGACAAAGTATTCCAAACACGTTTTCACTATCACAAATAAATATATTTCTGTAACTACAGTCACAAGGGAGGGGGGATATTATCAGGGCAGTTATCGCAGCTTACAGCTGAAACATTTTCTTACAATGCAGTCCGAGTTCAGGACTTTTATCCGTCTATTAGTATATTACATTTATATAACATGACTTTATTAAAATCCTTATAGTTTGTGTAACGATTTTTATAAATAAAATAGTTGATATCACTGTGTGATATGCATGCCAAACCCTGTATTCTGACTTCTCTCATAAATTGGTAGAGAAAATATTTTAATACTTTTATTTTATTACATAGGATTATTGTTATTATAATTAATATTTTGTCAACATAAAGTTGACATTTCTTTTTGACCATTAAAAAATGCTTACTCTTTTAAACAATATTTATTTCAGATCTTTTTTTTCAAAAGTTAGCTGTTGTAAGCTAATAATATCATATTGATTAAATTGTTGCTTTGTTAGTAAGTCAATAGAAATGTATAGTTTGTTGATCAAAGAAGTGTTTTACTGGGACAATTTTACTAACTTCGATGTCGCATGGATAAATTACGTTTTTATTGCATTAAAAAATAATATACAAAATATAGAAAATCTAAGTTAAAAAACAGTTAGTTACTTAACTGAAAAAGAAAACACATAACACAAGTTTTAAGTTTTGTGTGAGAAAATATAATCCTTTGTGATTATTTTCAAAAGCGATTTCCAACGGAATACAAATGATTTTAAATCTGAAAAAAAGAACTCTTGAAAAAAGTGTTTCTACAAAACATGTATAATCTCTTTACGTAATATACAGGGTGTATCAGGAAGAAACGGAAAGAATTGCAGGACGTGTTCTACTGGTGAAAATAATGAAAAAAGTTCCTATAAACATAGGTCCGAAAACGCTTCTTTTTCCAGATATCCTCCATTTTGTTTTTTGTACAAAATAATTCATATCTAGAGAACGGTTTGACTGATTGAGTTCAAACTTGGCATGAAGTTTAAGCTTTCAATGATATACCTCAAAAAAAATAAACGATTAAATCCAATCATGCGTTCCAAAATGGCGGCTGTTTGATTATTTCAAACCTAAATTACTCCAAAACCGTACATTTTAACGAAAAATGTCAAGACACCTTTTTTGTAGCCCTTTTGATTCCCTATCGGATGATGTAACTGTCAAAACAATCAGATGAAGTATAATAGCTAAGTTAAAAGGTAATGACAACAAATGTCCATACAATAATGTAGTATTTACTGTGTTTGTATAGGATGCCGAGTTGAACAAACCAATTAGTACACATAACTTAACTGTTATCCTTCATCCGATTGTTTTGACAGTTACACCATCCGATAGGGAATCTATAGGGCTACAAAAAAGGTGTCTTGACATTCTTCGTTAAAATGTACGGTTTTAGTGTAATTTAGGTTTGCAATTTTCAAACAGCCGCCATTTTGAAACGCATGATTGGATTTAATCGTTTATTTTTTTTAAGGTATATCATTGACAGTTTAAACTTCATGCCAAGTTTGAACTCAATCAGTCAAACTGTTCTATAGATATGAATTATTTTGTACAAAAAACAAAATGGCGGATATATGGAAAACGAAGCGTTTTCGGACCTATGTTTATAGGAACTTTTTTCATTATTTTCACCAGTAGAACATGTCCTGCAATTCTTTCCGTTTCTTCCTGATACACCCTATATTCAAATGTCAGCAAAACCCATATCGTTATGTCTTGGATTGTATGTAATTAAATTAAATTTAAATTATGATATTATGTAAAAAGTATGTGACTTGTATTACTGTTTACTAAAATCGGAAAGGCGTACCAGATATTTTAAAACAATATACATATAACTCTGGTATGAAAACTATTATATTAATTCCATTTCAAATGAGTAGTTTTGATTCACTTAAAATCCTAAATATTTTATTTCCAAACTAATTGCAAACACATATTTAACTAGTTACGTTTTGATTAGTTGCGTAGTAAATTTAGATTTTAAAATAAACAAATTAATATAATTGAATTTCCATTCAGGCGTACTTTTATGGAAGTTGTTTATAGTTTAAAATTAATTATAATATTTATGTGAAAGATTATCCATTCATCTCTGTTTGTTATGATTGGTGGACATTTTTGAATTTATTATTAATATTGGTTATGCATGAAATTGGTATTGGTTATGAATAACCAATTAGTTTTCAACAAATAAATTAGGAAATTATATTTTTGTTTAACTGATGTTGGTATGGTAGATAATAAATCACTGTTTGGGTTATCCTATTTTAAATTGTTTGTGATAAATCATCTCCGATTTTAGTTTTTAAAAGTAAAGATTATACTTTATTTGTATTTATTGCTCCTGAGAACCGATTAATTTATTGCAATCAATCGTTAAAATATACATTTCCAAGATGTTGTGTATTTTATTTAAGAAACACGTAATTTTTTAAACTTTTTGAGTATATATTTATAACTGGTATTTTGGTAGAGTAACACGTTGAGTGACAACGTTAAGTTAAATTAAAGAATATATTGTTCGTGTGTTTAAATCAGTGCCCTTAAAATGTATATGTAAATAGATTTCTCAAACTATATTTTAGCTTTAACTATTGATAAAAGTTATATTTATAAATCCTAAAGGCTAAACAGTGCAATACGTATAATAAAATAGATTAAAACTAAATTAAAAAATAGAACAATGCATATCTTTTACCTGAGAGGAAAAGAAATTTCCTCAATAACGGTTAAATCGTTTCGAATTTTATCAAGCAAATGTTTAGTAATATTATTTTCTTCCAAAATATAATACAAAATGATCACAATATTGTATTGCTACATATTGTGGTTGTACAATTAATATTTAAAAGAACAAGATGATTTTATTAATAAGTCACATTTTAAAATATTAAATATTTTATATAACTGATTTTGAATTAATCGGCCATTACATATTTACTTCAGACCCTGAGTGGACAGCCTTCTACAAGGAAAAGCTAACACCAAAATTAAATATGTGCATATATGTGGTTCTTGTTTAAAAGTCAAGTTATTGACGTGAGCCAGTATGGTAAAATGGCTAAATGCGATTGTCCAGTTAGCTACACTTCAAACACAGGCTACTATAGATTTTCCTACTCTATCTGACTTTATTGTTATAACTTCCATATAGTAACAATGTTAATCAAATATAATAGTAAATATAATAATAAATTAAAAATAAAATGAAAAACTAATCTGTCCGTGACTTAACTGACACCATGGATGATTTAAGAACAACTCAATCTTGATTTAGGAAATACAACTTTTGTACTGTCGTTAACAAGATTAGCATAACTTAAATTAGAAATTAGTGATGATAGTACGTAACAAAAATAATTTAAAAAAGCCTAAAATGTTATTAATATTAGATTTAATTGGCAAACTATATGAACTTTTTAATGCTTAAATTAAAAGTTACTTATAGAGTCTAGGGACTAAGATCTTTAGGAAAGATTAAAAACATCCTATTTGCAAATAAAACATGTTTTAGTTAATTTAATTTAGCTTATAGCTTTTAATAAGGATGTGTAGTCCACATAAGATTTTGGATGTTATAGCATGTATTAAAATTTTATTCAACCTTCGTCTTGCTTATTTATTTTGAAACCCGTTTTGGTGCATCTGGAGGTTGCCTCAATATACACAATATCTATTTATATGTGTTCAATAGAATATCTTAGATAAAAATGGTTTCGTAGAAACAAAACAGCAGTAACGAATATGTTATATGTAAACAGTTACCTGAAACGGTGAAGTAAAACAATTCATAAGCAATAAGTACGAATTTAACTGAATTAATGAAGGAATTAAAAAATACATATCTTATTCTGTAATGTTTTATGAATGAACCTAAATAATAATTCACGTTATGTAAACAATTAGATAATTGTTTTTCTGTGAAATTCATGCAAATAAAGAAAAGGACTGTGAACATTCACACTCTACTATTTATATTGGAATTGGTAAAAGCTTAATAATTGATTTTGATTAATACAAAACCAGTATTTGTAAACAAATTACTCGATAAATAATGTTAAATATTGGAAAACATTTTTTGGAGTTATTTTGGTGGATAATTTCATAAACATTATTCTTTTAAAAATATTTTCCCCTTTATTATAAAAGAGTGCAAATACAATTTGTTGACAACAATTTTAAATTCATTCAATGTAGAGTTGTTGTTTTTTTTCAATTGGTCCTGAGTTATACAACACTATTGTTTAATATTTCATATATGATAATATTATAAGATAAATAATTGAATAATAATATATTTAAAATTCGGATTGTTTGATATGACACTGTTTGAATAATTTATAATACTTCCTACATTCCGTCCTATATACTCCGCAGACACAAATGCTTGTAAGTAATGCATACACATATTATATGAAATGTCATACGTTACTCTACATTAGAAAACCTATTTACCAACAGAGAAATACATAGGTTTAACGATACACAAACATACAATATAGTTGGTTTTAAAATCAAAAGAAGGTTAGGTTGTGTGTGTGTTTTTGTTTGTTCTTAAGTTAACCTCTTATTATTAAAAATTGTTTTGTTTAAAACCCGTATATAATCGAAATATGATAAGGATATATTGGATGAACCTCTGTAAGTAAATACGAAAAGCGTATGACTAAACTTCCACTAATCTTTGATAATTAGGCCTAATAGTAATGTAAATTTAATATTTAGCTATAGGCCTACTACTTCTTTGTTAAATGTTCTAAGACAGACATACATATTTTATTTTAGCTAGTCAGGTATAATTATTCCTAATTTCTTTCGGTATAAGTTGCTTGTCTTATGTGAATTCGTCCTAATTGTTGGAATCAATAACAATTGTATATTATAGTGTAATTTCGTAACTATTATTATTGTAGATTTTATTTGTGTATTATTTTATTACTCACAAACAGTGGTTGGCAGATAAACACTGCCAAAGGTGTGAAGGAACTTCATGATAAGTTAGTATTGTAAATACAATTCATGTAATCAAGTAAATTTTAATGATGTGATGAAAAATAATGTAAAGCTTTGATTTAATAACACATAAAGATCAACAAATTTTGTAAAATTGAAAATACAAATTCAAATTGTTTTAGTTAATATAGTAACAAATATTTTGCTAACAACAACTTTAACTAAACATTTTATACCTTAGTTTTACAACAAAAAAAAAAAAAAAAAAATATATAAATAAATTATTCAAATATCAAAAGTAAAAGTTGGGTTAAAATCAACGGTTAAAGTTTTATTAGGTTTGACAAACAATCCCGAAATATAATGAATAATTTAAAACTTTACACAACTTCTACCAAGTGCGTCTGAGTAGAAATTCAATTACATACTTCTGTTTGTTTTGCAATCTAAATTTATTATGCACCGATCAATAACTGGCATGTTTTCTGTATGCAGTAAAAATTTATGAAACGAATTCAAAAAATTCAAGTTGTTAATAGCTAATCGGTTTTTCAAAAAAGTTACTTTTTTATGTATGTTGTTAATAATATTAATTACTTTTTTGTCCAAAAGTTATTAAAATATATTTTTTTCTCTCTATGGCTGTTTAGGCCAATCAGACATTTCCGAGTGTTTTGTAGTTGGTTTGTTGCCGTTGTAATTCACTAAAAATACACAAACACATAACACCGAACATTCATGAAAAGAACTCACGTTTACGCTATGTAGTATGCATGTGAATCCGATAATTTTCAGCAAGAAATTCTCGAACATGTTTTTTTTTTTCCATAGATAAATAAAGAGGAATTTGAATGATTAAAAAACACAGAATTGAAAAATTGTTAGGCCTAAATTGTTTATGTTTGTATATCTTAAAAATACTTGTTATAGTTGCTTTTCGTATCGGGATTCAAGTATGACCAACTTTCGTTTTAAAAAGGTGTTAAATTCTGCTTATAACTGATTTAAAAACAAAACGGATACATAACAATGCATACTGAATTAAAAAACTTTCATTGTAGTTTGCATTTGCATTTTATAAAGCTCATCATTTGCAACGAAGACCAAATCTTATTACAAATAGAGTTATGGGAAAACACATTAGGCGTGTTAATAAATACAATATCTAGAATTCTAACTTCCTCTTCGAAAGTTCGAAAGTGCAATCATTAATTTATAACCATTAATCGCACTAAGACGTACATCGCGGTCAATGCATTTCTAGTCTAACTGTGCTATGACCAAGCTCAGAATGTTAATTGCGGGTTTAACTTTAAAATATCGTAGCAAAATGTTGCACAATAATAAATAGCTAAAGAACAGATAACTAGTCATATAATGTCAGGTTTAAATGGATTCAACTACGGTTTTATTTATTTCCGCCGTCTTACCACAAAAGTCTGGTTATGAATTATGGTATTTAGTTAATACGTTTAGGTATTAAATAAGATAACTAACCAAAGTCGATAGTATTAATTAGCTGCATATAACCAATTAGTATTGCCTGAAACATTGAGTAATTTGCAGATCATTTATTTCAGACAGAACTGTTGAGTCAGCAATTCATCATTATCAAGTTGTGCTCATTCGTCTATATCGTGCATTTTACAACGTCAATATATTTGAAGAGCATCAACATACTAATATTATAAAGAGGTAATTTTTTTTTTTTATTTTTTTTTTATTTTTATTTTTTTTTTAAGTAGGGGTAATACAACTCTGGAACTACTGAACCGATTGAACAAATTGTTTTACTAATAAAAAGCTCCGTTTTCTCTGAGTAACATAGGCTATAATTCATTTTGATAAAAACCTTTTTTATTTCAATATTTGTAAATTTAGTCGGAAAAAATTTAGGTTAGGCCTAGACTGATGAATCATTTATTTACATTTATTACCATAGCAACCAATTTAATAAAATAACAGAAAAACAGCTGTTTGATATAATACTTCCATTAACACTCATTTCAAACTTTGAAGCAATTATTTAAATTTTAAACTTTTAGGTTAGGTTTTTATTAAAGTGTAGATCTGAGCCTGCTGGTTCTTTTAACCTTATTATTACTGTTGTTATAAAATATACGAAATAATTTAATTCGAACATTTAACATTATTTACCACCTTAGCTTTGGGGTTATTAGTAATTAGTAATAATATTATAAAGATTTAAAATTTGTTTTTTTATTTGTTTGTATGTAGCGGGTAATCTCTGGAACTACTGAACCGATTGAAAAAATAGTTTTACTAATAAAAGCTACACTATCCTTGAGTAACATAGGGTAGTATTAATTTTTATTTAAGGATTAAAGCAACCCCTAAAACAATAAATATTAATTGTTATACTTTCCGTAAAGCTAGAGAGCTGAAATTTTGTACATTTATTTTATTTCTTACAAGATACATAGGAAAATTTAAGTAGATTTGCATTTTGTCACGTGCTGCTAAGGAGTGAAAATGTGATAAAAACAATAAAAATTAATCTTTATGAATTCCTTAACGTTTGTGAGCTGAAATTTTGTACACTTATTTCTTACAGCATATGTAAATAAAGTATCATAGATTGACATTTTGTCGCGTGTTGCTAAGGGGTAAAATGCTGTAAAAATATTTATTGTTATACCTACTTTAATTTCCTTAAAGCTAGAGAATAAATCCTTAATAAATTAAAGAATTTAAGAATAACAAACCACTACGTTACATCCTAATTAAAATAAGACTTATTAAAATTTAATAGTAGATCCTATTTATATGAAATAACCTGTTTGTATTTGCTTTGACGCGAATCACCGTGGGGGATGGCGAGCGAAGCGAGCAGGAGGCAGAGCCCTCTAGTATTTTTTAAAGGCATCTATACATAATTAATTTGCTAGGGGTTATTTTTTGAGTAGAACTCCTCCTAGAGTTTTTAACCGATTTTGATGTTTTTGGTGTCATTTTACAGAGCTCACTCTGAAGTTGTGCTTCCCTTAAAATGAGCTCAATGTATGTTAAGGGCTTCGCCCCAGTGGCCCTCAAAGTTGCCATGTTAATATTATGGAAGGTCAATCTTAAGGAAGAAGAAGAAAGATTTCTTTTGATTTTATCATTGGCACAAAAAACAGCTGTTCGTATGAAAAGCTTAAAACAGCTGATTTTGATCAACAACTGATTTGGATCAAAAACTGAATATAATTTTAGGTTAGGTAAATCAAGCAATAGCGAAGCATTGCCCGGTCCACTAGTATATTATAAATGGAAAAGTATTAATTAAGTGTCGATAATTAGAACATATGAGCTCCTCTTATAGCAATTATATAACTTAAATTTTTAACTAGAATTATAAATAGTATCTTTAGCTTAAGATGTTACTTTTTGCAGTGATACTCACACCTTATACATATTTTGAGTAGAGGTTTTTTAAGAGAAGAGTAATAAGTCCTGCCATAAACAAAACTTCAAACAAAGAAAGTGTTCTTCTCGTCAAGAGTCACAATTACTTCGCTAGACTTATAAACTGTAAAAGACTGTTAGTCCAGTTTTTTTAAATGCCGGTTACCTAAATTTATATATCCCTGACTTTATTGCTTTTTACAATAAAATCAAGTTGTTCAAATCTCAGCTTGATAAATTGTTAAAGACTTATAGAAATGGTTACCTCCTTCACAAATAACAATTGTTACCTATATAATTGTACGAGCATATTACGAACGTATGAAGTAGTGTATCAAGACCACCTCCCCTCCCTGGAAATTTATTAACTAAAAACCACCAACAATCCGATTAAATGAGACTTCTCAAATAAGTATATAATATATTGTTTAAATATCTGCATTAAAGTGTTCCACCGACACAGCTTTACTACGCATGCTATATTTAAGACATATAACAATAAATTAGCCTAAACAATAATTTACATGATACACTACCTTCCAATAACATACATTCTGGATTCCTGGAATAAATGTGAATTGAACAAAATCAAACATTAGACGAAATTGCATCTCATACATATACAGGGTGTCTTTTTTAAATGGGCCACCATTGGCATCTTGTAAACTATAAATCTGAAGCAAACTTTAAACGGGGAACCTTTCCATGTTTTATGAGAAATTCAAAATATGTAGATAAAATGGCAGCCATTTTCCAATATGGCAGTAAACTTTCAAATGTCCTATGGAACACCCTATATTTTATGATTTTTTATTTTAAAAGTTATTTTAAGACTTGTTTGTTCTTTTGGTATTTTTACGACCAACCGTTTAAAAGTTACATTGGTATATATTTTTAAAACCACCATAACTGAGTGGAAGATATTTTTGTATGGACACGTTATGAACCATTAAAGTGCTAAAAGCCTAAACTAATAAAGCATTGTTCAGACAAACAAATTACATTTTAAAGTTAACACATACGGTTTTTGTTAGTTTTTAACACCATATAATACAGAGAAATTAAGTAACAAAACTAAAAAATTGTCACACATGGGAAGTTAAGTTCATTAAAGGTGTTCAATATCAGCTGTTCATTGTCATTGTTTCAAATTGTTGTTTATCGAAAGTCATCTGTTCATTAGGCTTTACAAATTATAATTTTAAAGTTCAGTTTTTCAATGTTTTTATGTTTTAAATTGGCTGCCAACTTACGATTTTTTTATGTAATACTCTATATTGTATGATGATTTTGGATTTGACTGAATCCTGGATTCAAAATCAGCTGATATATACTTTTGATAAACAACAATTTGCAACAATGAGAATCAACAACTAGTATTGAACATCTTAATTTTTTATGTGTGACAAATCTTTAATTTTGCCACGTTAAAAAGATAAAAAAAAACACTATTTGTTGATTTCAAAAATGTATTTGTTTCTCTAAACAATGCTTTATTAGTGTTGCATATTTTCAAAACGTTTCCATACAAAAATATCTTCCTCTCAGTTATGGTGTTTTTAAAACTGTATACCCTTGTAAATTTTAAATGGTTAGTCGTATCAAAAAAACACCAAGAACAAAAATGTCTTAGACTAACTTGTAAAATTTAAAATCGTCATAAAATATATGGTGATCCTTAAGAAAGTTTGCTCCATTTCAAGGGATCTTTTGAAAGTCGATAGCCATATTGTAAAATGGCTTGCTTTTAAAAATATTGTAAGAAATTTGTTTTTAATTTCTCAAAAAACAAGGAAAGGTTCCCCATTTAAAGTGTGCTGTCTGATTTATAGTTTACTAGATACAAATGGTGGACCATATAAACATGATACTTTGTATATACACTTCGAAGTGATCTTACATACAGATAAAAACCATTTCAGACAACCTTCCTAAGCTGATAGAGAGATAGGAGAGAGATCGAGAGATGGGATATCCCTCCACTGTTTAAAATTTTAGGTAAATTGTAAGTCCTGTTTTATTAGCTTATGAAATCAATAGCTTTTAGAAGTTTAATTCTATTTCATATTTGTGTCAAATATTCTAAGTTAGAGATAGAATAGAGAGACTTTAGGCTAAAGAGGAAGAGATCAGAATAAATAAGTAATGGAGGTAGAAATGGAAAGAGATTTAGAGAGAATTAGTCAGATAATTGTGTTGCAAATAAATGGAATGCAGAGGTAGATTATGTGTGTTGAATTTCATCACGAGTTTTATTAATGACCATTAATTGTAACACAAAAATGTTAATTAACTACTAAAAGTACTGTTCAATCGACTCATTGTGAGGGAATAAATACAATAAAACAAATAATACTAAGCATAAGAAACAGTATTATAAATTCTGTGAATTTTCAAAGATAATATTTAAATAAATTTGTAAAAATAATGTTTACTAAACCGAAATATTCGAACTATAAATCAGCAAATTATCCTCTTATATATCTTCTTCGATATTTGCTGGTCTTAATGAGACCAAGGGATAAGTTCGCCCAAACCCCAAGTCTTAATGAATTGTTTCTAAACACCGAATCGTTCATAAACTCTAAGTAAAATCGTAAAACATAGTTTTATATATAAATAAATAGCGTTTATATAAATATAAATCTACATGTATGTTTTTAAGACAGACTAAATAAAAAAAAAACATTGGGTGTGCTTAAGACCACACGTTAGAAGTGATAACTTCTATGACCGATTTATATTTTTATTAGTATTAATATTAGAGGGGAATAAAGGTCAACAAATTACACAAGTCAATATATTGTCAACAAATATTATATCACATTTTGAAATTGCATAATTATAATATTATAAAATAATTTAAAACATTAATGACTTTGCTGACTTTGGTATTTAATATACATATAACACAAATATCATATATATATATACATACATACTATATCTCGAACGGTGACGGTCGCGAGTTTGATGCTTTTTCCTCTCCCAATAAGAAGT
>JAGFPH010007973.1:25884-60319 GCA_018207615.1 Philaenus spumarius | reverse complement strand
GTGTTAGGAGCGGTGGTCTAATTCAGTATGCTGATGATACCACTATAAGCTGAAAGGGCACAGACTCTGTGATACTGAAATAAATGCATTTATCCTAGTAAACACTGCTTGCCAGTATTTTTATGAACATAATCTTAAAGTAAACACATTAAAGACCAAGTGCATGCTTTTTGGTTTAATGCCGGGCTTAGAAGAAGGCCTTAATATAGTGTTGGATGAGCAAATAGTAGAGACAGTATCATCGTTAAAGTTTCTAGGGCTCATCCTTGACAGCAAATTGTCTTGGGCAGAGCACATTAGTGAGCTGTGCAAGAAACTGAGTTCGGTAGTTTTTCTGCTCAGGTCGCTGGCAAAGTTCTGTTCAGAACACATTTTAAAATTAGCATACTTTGGTCTATTCTCTTCTCACCTAAATTATGGAATTGCTCTGTGGGGTAATTCATCAAAGCAAATGATCCGAAGGGTCTTCAGTTTACAAAAGCAAGCAGTAAGAATTATCGCTCGTTTGGGCCATCGTGATTCTTGCAGGGAAGTATTTAAAAAGCTAGGTATTTTGACCTTTCCCTGTATGTACATTTTTGAAGTAATTTTACATTACAAGTATAAGAGTTCTGTGACTCGAAACACTGATGTGCATACATACAATACCCGTCATAAAAATGACTTCCGTGGCAAAAAGCATAGATTAAAAGCTTTCGACAAGCTACCGTCTGAGACTGGAGTCCGTTTCATGAACAAACTCCCTAAAGAGTTTAAAGAAACAATGGAAGTCAGTGTTTTTAAGAACAAATTAAAGCGGTTGCTGAAGTTCAATGCTTTTTACACTGTGGGGGAGTTTCTTGATGCCACATTATAGCCTATTATTATAAAAAATGAGTACCCATGTATAAATTAAATGTACTGGCTAAGGTCATAACAATGGATAGAAGAGAAGAAGTTTGTGGATTTTAAATTTTATGTGTGTGTATTTTTTGTCATCATAATTTTTAAGAATATGAGTTTTATTTAAATTTTGTAATTTTAATGTTAAAATCTGATTTTAATAAGCATAAAGATTTAAAAAGGGAAAAAAAAAAAAAAAAAAAAAAAAATTTATTTTGTTAAATTATTATTAAGATTATCACTATATGACGTGCCATATAAATATATTAAATATATTATTTATCAAAAACGGATCAATACAGATTGATATAAAATTAAAGTTGAAATAATTATGTACTAAAGTTTACTTGACTTTGAAATTTCTTGACCTAAGCTTAAAGCCACGTGAGAATTTTAAAACTGTATAATTTTTCTTTTATATATATGTATATGTTATTTATTATAAACTGTATGTTGTCTCTATTTTTTAAATGATTTATTGTGTTTGTTGTATTTTGTAACTCATTATGTATAGCTATTGTATTAGCATATCTTATCCATGATTATTGACTTGTCTAAATACAAATGTAAAATTTGTCAAACAGACTAATAAAATTGAATTGAATTGAATTGAATTGAAATAATATTAATTTATTTCTCAAAGCACAAAATATACAAAGGTTCATAGTAAACATATTTCATTATAAAGAAGATTAAATAATTACAGCTAAATAGTCTCAACATAAAAATAAAATGTAATGCCAAACTGACCTTTTACTTTAGATACAACTAATTTTGAAAAATTATTGTTCCTTCCACGCTAAGCCTATTTGGAGGATTTGTTTCCATACATAATTAAAGTTGCTATACTAAATATATGATAAATTAAAATAATAATTAAACTACACAATGAATAAATATAATAATAGATAATATTAAATACATACAACACCTCTCTCAAATACCATAAAAAATTCCTATCGGGCAAATACATATACACATTCATAAACACATACAAACAAATAAGGAATGAATGTCATAAAATAGTAAGAATTGAAATTCTTTGATTTATAAATGTAACTTAGTGTACTTTACTATTTACAAGTCGTCGTTACAGATGAACCTTTCCTCTTCTCTTGGGCTTCTAAAATATAATCCGGCTCTCTAATTGCCATACTTCGTCTGCGTCTTGGATCGATGATTTCTGGGAGCACACATTTCATGTAGAATCTTTGTAATTGGTTCTTCATTTCTTTATCCCAGAAATCATCATCCCTCAGTATTTTGTGAACTGATAACCCTTTTGGTGTCCATATGCAGAACAGACAGTATTTTCTATTTGTTATGTGTAATTGGCCTTGCACTTGAAAGTGATAAGTGTGCGATCTTTTTACTACAAACACATTTTCTTGGGTTTTTTTTCCACATATCACCAACCACACCAACTTTTCTTTCAATAACTTCATGTGGAGTTAGCAGTTCAGCAGACGAGGGACACTTTATTTCGACGATGCCGTCGTCATCGATTAGTCCATCAGGGGTTGCTCCTAAGAATGGCATCTCCTCGTCCACTATCAAACCGCACTCTTTCACTTTTACTCCAATCTTTTCTTCTAATTCTTTTACGGCTGTTTTCTCGTGAATTGTTCCGTATTGGGTTGACGCACAGTTGATCGAGGAGTACAATAGTTTTTCAATGACTGGTGCACAGCTGGAATAAGGTTTTCTTTTGCAAATTAGGCCAAAATTTGACGATGTTAGTCTAATTCGTCGTTCTTCAAACCAAACCTCACTTTGACTTTGACCTCTTGTTTGTTTTTCTAAATTAGTTCGTTCTTCTTCATTCTTTTTTAGTTTTGCCATGTGATATTTAACCTTTTCGTCAAATAGGGTCTTGTCCATGTCTGGTTTTTGTGCTGTAGGGCCGTAGTGTTTTGTTTCCTTTTCTTCTTGCCTCATTTTTAGACACCGCCTTACTTTTGGTTTATTTACATTTCTTAATGCAGCATGACACACTTTTCTTTTTGATCGGTTTTCGTACAGTTTACTGTAGGTCCCAGGACTTGACTTCAACATCGTCTTATGTAAGGAGTAGTATGCTTTGCCCGTATTGTGGCTAACAACTGCAGCGGCACATCTAGCTCTGTATGAACCCTTCTGAGTGAAGTTTATACGTTTCCCTCCGGTGAATTTTGCCACAGATGAGTTATAATGTTCCACCATGTTACTGTCGACGTCTAAAATTAAATGCTTACTATTATCTGCTAACACGTTAACAACTTCCATGACCTTTGTGTAAATGCCACATTTCTTCATATCTGGGATATAATTGATTTCCCCTTCTTTTGAGCCTTGACAAAAATATCCAATACTTTTGCACTGAAGATGTTCGCCGAACACATGGCTTGGTCCATTCAAAATGTCCTTTCTGAGGAGTTCCGACTTGACCCATTGTGTGCCACCTTCCGCCTTCCTATGAGAAATGGCTTTCGTCACACCAGTTCGACACCTCAGAATGCGGCTTCCGATTATTCTGCGCATCTTCAAATGAAGACCGCGGTCAAAATCAGGTTTGTCACTGCGAATTGTTGTCGTGGCAATGTCTTTTAAATGGTTGCAGTAATTGCGCAACAGATGGTTTCGACACTCTACTTTGGTAACTGTCAAGTCGTCGTAGGGTCTGGCTTCCAGCACACTGTTGTATACGCTGCTATCGCCGTCAGCTATCATCTTGGCGTATCTTACGCCGTACATGTCTTCACTGGCTAAAAACCCTTCGACAATACTTGCTGCTTCCATGCTACTTGAGCTTCCATTCCAATTTTTGAAGCACACGTGATCTTGTTTGGTGTTAGTATTGGAGTTGGAAGAACGTACGCAAGAAACGCAATATTTATTCTTCACTCCAAAGTAAAGAACTTTTCTGGTGTAGTAGCCAACGATCGCTGCCTGTAATCAGAACAGGCCAAATTATAGTAGAAAATACGTAAGTGAATGTAATTTATTACGCTTTTGTTTAAACCCTAATAATTGTATGGCCAAAATATAATTGCATCTATAGAACCTTATAATAGTATAATAGGTAACCGCCGCAGCGCCGTATTGGTCCAAAACTTCGATTGGTTAGCGACACCTTATTGCTGTGGGATCGTGTAAGTATTCTTTTTAATATACTGTAGTTCTTACTGATTATTTCTATAAAATAAAAATAAATTAAAATTATTTCTAAATAAATAAAGTTATTTTCAACAACATTATAATATTGTTAATAAACCACAAAGCAAACTTATAAACTATAAACTTGTATTATTTGTAAACGTTACTGCTTTGATAATATAACGTGATTTGATTTGATTTGATTTGATTTTATTTTATTATTACAGCCATTTGTAAAATATTATTTTTTTGTAATAACATTATTATTATTATTTTTCCTTTAAATACGAGGAATTTTCAAATGCGAACATATATCATGTTATAAATAATTTTAAAGCCATGTAATAGGCAAAAGTTTTAGCGAACACATAACTCACTTATCTATAACCGTTTCTAACCGGCGGCTAGTTTTGTGAAAAATGTTGATATTTACGGAATACACTGTATCTTCTAAATCCCTAGACATACTTTTTTCCGATTAAGATTTCTTACAAGTTATAAACTCAGCTTTACTGTTATTTATGTTTAGCATAAAGACTTCTTGAAGACTCCTAAAATGTGTTATGCACAAATAACATATATTTTATAGGGAAGACTTCGGTTTTTTCCTGATTGCTAAAAAACTAGAAAGATACGGAGTAGGTGAATTAGAAAGTTGCTAAGATTTAAGATATGCTAAGACCATTAAAACGATATGCTATTAAACATATCTTTCCAGTTGACTTTTTGGACTTGTGGGCTTATGAACATAAAAAAAAAAAAAATAACATTTATCGAAATACTTATTTTTTACAAAGCTGAGTTAATTATTAGTAAGAAATAAAAATAAATAAAATAAATAAAAAAACAGATATGTCTATTGATTCAGAAGATACAATGTATTCCGTAAATATGAACAGTTTTCACAAATACGGCCGACATTTTGAACGGGTATAGATAAGAGAGTTCTTTTTCTCAAAAATATTTTTGTATTACAGTACAGGGCTTTGAAATTATGTATAACATGACATATGTTTCCTTTTGAAAATTCAGAGATTCGCACTAGTGACTACCAGTTTTTTAAACACCCTGAATTTAAGGGATGTTAAAAATATTTTTACCTTATTCCTCGGGGTCGGATTATTTATTAAAATAAAAAAAATGTTTTACTAAACTTCCTTTTTAGTAACTATTAGAGAAGTAATATGTTACAATTATATAAACATTGAATGTATCAAATCAATTGAATGTACATGAAATGAATATACATATTGAATGTTTTTAAATGTATTGTAAAACTTGTTTTGATTGTTCTTTTTTACACCAAGACCGGTGTTTTAGCAGATTTAATCGAAGTTAATGTGTTTTAAGGACCCTAGTAAAACAATCATAGTGTCTTAACGTAACGTAACGTAACAATATAGTTAAAAGTAATTTTAATATCAAATTGTATATAGAGTTTGTTTTGTTTATTTAGGGGTTGAGATAACAAAACCCCGTGTAGGCGTAGGGTATTAAATTTTATATAAATTGGGAAAAATTAATAGCTAAAAAATATATAATATTTTAAACTTACCACTCCAGACAAGGAGTTGTAGTTCTTGCGATAAGATCTTTTCGCCCAACTGCCATCAGCCACCACCGTCAGCAGGGGAGTTCCGTTACGATCCACGTCACCACGTTCCTTCGCCAGTTTAATCTCTTCTTCCGCTGCTTCCTTCATCTCCTTCAGTGCAGATTCTTCCCATCCCTTCGACACGATGGCATGGTGTTTATCAAATGTCTTTGAGCTCATGCACCGAATGTTCAACGCACCCATGAACTTTTCCAACGCAGCAAACCCACCACCAGAGTTCATTGACCCAGCCACAGCAACCGAGTTTACGTCCATGACCGAGTTGTCTTTCGGTTCGGGTTCAGTCCATACAGTTTTTTTTATATTGCACATATCACAACGGAAAACAAATCCTGATCTTAGACCTCTTTTCAGCTCTGATTGTACAGACAAATTAGATAATGTACACCCAAACTGAGGGCAATGTCCATTTAAATCTGTTAGTTCTTTCATAAAGTAATTTATGTCCACTATTCGCCGCCCTGACAACACATTATCACGAGACGTGACAGTCTGACTGCTTGCTTCAACTGCTAGATCTTCGTCGCAACACATAACTCTTTCCTCGTGATCAACATCTATGGGTTTTTCCAGCTCATCAGCCGTATCGCACAAAGTAGGTTTATCACCTCTTTTTTTGTCCGGAACTAACCCGTAATGTTTCAAAACACGCCATTCAGCGAGACGTTCCCCACCCCTATTCTTACGTTTATTACGAACTATTTGACGCTTGCGCGCCATTAGAGATTAATTAATACAAGAAAGTAAAATTAAATACGATATTTACAGTTAGATACAATATTTACAATAAGATCAATATATAACACAGAAACAATGTTGACGGATATTCGGTTCGAACTACTACACTTGGTACATCATACACTGTAACGGGAGTCGTGACCTTCCACCCCTTGAACTCGCACGGTACTGGGCACTGGCTAGCTACTGTCTATAGTGTCTAGGGGAGAAGGGCGGGAACAGTTTTCCAAGAAGATAAGTGAGTCATCCACAATTCACAAATCCTCAGCGTGCCGCGCGGGAAGGAGAGGTACAAATTGTAACGCTGTGTTCCTCTGTTATTACAATGTACATTCGCCTCCTCAATTGGTAAAGGCTGTGCCATTTGTTTAAATATATTTTGTCCACTATTCCTTATTTGTCGCATAACAAATAAAAATTTATAAATACCGGTTTGGATCCCCACTTTTAAATTAGATCGTAACAACTTTCTTACTAATAGTCCTAAAAAGCTCAAGTTGGTATCATAATGTTTGCATTTCTAAGTAACACGTTTTCTAAGTCACATACGTATGGTATCTAAATCTATGTTCTATTAAAAACAGAACAAATATGTTTAATTTATACCAGAAATAATTGTCTGAAACGGCCGTCATTTGGAAACGCGTTTAGTCATTCGGTTAGAAGCTCTAGAGTTTGGTGGCCCCTATAAAATTGCAGCATTTGGACCTGATTTACAGACATTTCTGGCTAATGAACTTGTCCAAGTCATTCCATACAGCAATATTTGTGCCACACTCACGACACACACAAAAACACTTATATATTATGTTGTAACACCAGTACAAAATATTACTTTAGGGCCTACAATAGCAATTTTTTTACTAAAACAGAAATGCAATATAGGCTAATAAAAATTACCAATAATGCATAAGTTATATTATTATGTAATTTTATTTAATTGGTACTTTTCTAACCCCTCGAATAAGCAAGTATCCAAAACATAGATTTCAAATAAAAACAAAAATCCCTCCAAGGACACCAAACAGGAAGCTGACAGGTGACTGCAGAGGGTTCCTCCTCTGGCCGCTAGATGGCAGGCGGAACACTCGGTTTTAGAAGTGCGGAGCCTCGAAACATACCTTCACTAAAAAGCAAATATTTTCAATATTATTTCTTGTAGCCTCTTCGAGTAACCTATATATTACTCAGGATGAAATTCCTTAGTGGCTTTGCTTTTTATATTTTTAAAAATGTTGATTCAAGCCACACACAAAAAACCTTCATTATAGGAACATATTTTACCATATAATTTAAAAACTAAAAACGTTATAGAAAATGTACCAAGCAATGTCACTCTGGAATGATAAGAGCTTTAAAATGAGATATCAAACATAATTTTATCTTCATAAATAACGAAAAAATCTGCTTTTTTGTTTAACATTGTTCTTATGGGAACTGAATCCAAAATGGCCGACAGGGTCTGCCGACTCTTAACAAAGCTTCAAAACAAACAAACGCTGTGTATAACACGGCACCCACGTTACCAATGTCGCACTTTCAACATCCCGTATAACTTGGGAATTTAACGCCCGGTTTTCAGCATTATCAACGTGGTGCTAATCAGCGCTCGCATACCGTCAACTCATGAACCAGACCGCCGAGACTCAAACATCACTGTAAGAAAATCATTATTGCGTAGGGTAAGAATCATATTTATTTAAAAAAGAACGATTATTTTTTCGTGACCACATCACTAAATTAATCATAAATAATGTAATTTTTAATTGAATATCGACTACGTATTCAACGCTCGATTAGTTTAAAATACAATCCACATTACTAAAAAGACCTTCTGGGGGGGACAGGTCCCGTTCGTCCACCCCCGTCGGTGCGCCACTGCTTACTGATGCAAACAAGTCTCCTGTTAGATTGACTGGTATTCATCTTGACTTAGTTTAAAAAATTTTCCACATCTATTAAATGGCGGATTAAAAATGTCAGGATAAAATAAAAACATTATAATGTTATTTGTTGGTTTTTAATGGTTAATCTACTTATATAAAGCTAGACGGTAACACTGATTCACTGACATTAATTATTATGCACTTCCCGTAATCGGACCCCCCTCAACCTTATACTTGAATTAAAGCTCTTGACGAGAAACTTTTGGGAAAATTGCCAGAATTTAACATTTTTTAATTTTGGAAGCACCTTTTGGGCGGGAAAGGTTTTTTTGGTTTTTTATAGCAAAAAATGTTAAATACAAAAGTTGTAGAAAATTAAAGATTTTCTGTCAGATTCAAGATTCAATCATCCGTTCAGCCGCTATTCACCCGGGAAGGAGCTTCGGCACACAATCCTTAAAATTTTCCATGTTAATCTTATGGAGATAATGTTTAATGAGTTTGAGTCAGCTGCCAAATAAAACAGCTGATTTATGCTCGGTCACCTATGTACAAACGAGCCAATGATTAACAAGATTCTTTAGCGAATTTTCCAACTGCGAGTGAAGCGAAGCAGCCATCTGAGGCGGGGTTGGGACGCGAAGCGTCCAGGGGCAGAGCCCCTAGTCCTTATATATTATTTCTCAAAGGTGTTTTTTGTCAACAATTAATATCTCCCTTAATTCTTCATCAAAATTAATTATTCAAACATCATTTTAAAGCTTATGTTCCCCGCTATTAACAAAAAATATACAAACAGCTTAAAATTCGTTATGTTTTCTTTACAAAAAATGATTAAAAAAACTTTGATATTATATGTTATGTTTCCTAATGAAAGGCGCCATCTATTAACAATCTGTTTAACTAACATGGCAGCGGTTAGATAGTTCATATGGTTCCTAATGAAAGTCACCATCTGCGATATTTCCCTTAATTCTTCATCAAAATTAATTATTCAAACATCATTTTAAAGCTTATGTTCCCCGCTATTAACAAAAAATATACAAACAGCTTAAAATTCGTTATGTTTTCTTTACAAAAAATGATTAAAAAAACTTTGATATTATATGTTATGTTTCCTAATGAAAGGCGCCATCTATTAACAATCTGTTTAACTAACATGGCAGCGGTTAGATAGTTCATATGGTTCCTAATGAAAGTCACCATCTGCGATATTTCCCTTAATTCTTCATCAAAATTAATTATTCAAACATCATTTTAAAGCTTATGTTCCCCGCTATTAACAAAAAATATACAAACAGCTTAAAATTCGTTATGTTTTCTTTACAAAAAATGATTAAAAAAACTTTGATATTATATGTTATGTTTCCTAATGAAAGGCGCCATCTATTAACAATCTGTTTAACTAACATGGCAGCGGTTAGATAGTTCATATGGTTCCTAATGAAAGTCACCATCTGCGATATTTCCCTTAATTCTTCATCAAAATTAATTATTCAAACATCATTTTAAAGCTTATGTTCCCCGCTATTAACAAAAAATATACAAACAGCTTAAAATTCGTTATGTTTTCTTTACAAAAAATGATTAAAAAAACTTTGATATTATATGTTATGTTTCCTAATGAAAGGCGCCATCTATTAACAATCTGTTTAACTAACATGGCAGCGGTTAGATAGTTCATATGGTTCCTAATGAAAGTCACCATCTGCGATATTTCCCTTAATTCTTCATCAAAATTAATTATTCAAACATCATTTTAAAGCTTATGTTCCCCGCTATTAACAAAAAATATACAAACAGCTTAAAATTCGTTATGTTTTCTTTACAAAAAATGATTAAAAAAACTTTGATATTATATGTTATGTTTCCTAATGAAAGGCGCCATCTATTAACAATCTGTTTAACTAACATGGCAGCGGTTAGATAGTTCATATGGTTCCTAATGAAAGTCACCATCTGCGATATTTCCCTTAATTCTTCATCAAAATTAATTATTCAAACATCATTTTAAAGCTTATGTTCCCCGCTATTAACAAAAAATATACAAACAGCTTAAAATTCGTTATGTTTTCTTTACAAAAAATGATTAAAAAAACTTTGATATTATATGTTATGTTTCCTAATGAAAGGCGCCATCTATTAACAATCTGTTTAACTAACATGGCAGCGGTTAGATAGTTCATATGGTTCCTAATGAAAGTCACCATCTGCGATATTTCCCTTAATTCTTCATCAAAATTAATTATTCAAACATCATTTTAAAGCTTATGTTCCCCGCTATTAACAAAAAATATACAAACAGCTTAAAATTCGTTATGTTTTCTTTACAAAAAATGATTAAAAAAACTTTGATATTATATGTTATGTTTCCTAATGAAAGGCGCCATCTATTAACAATCTGTTTAACTAACATGGCAGCGGTTAGATAGTTCATATGGTTCCTAATGAAAGTCACCATCTGCGATATTTCCCTTAATTCTTCATCAAAATTAATTATTCAAACATCATTTTAAAGCTTATGTTCCCCGCTATTAACAAAAAATATACAAACAGCTTAAAATTCGTTATGTTTTCTTTACAAAAAATGATTAAAAAAACTTTGATATTATATGTTATGTTTCCTAATGAAAGGCGCCATCTATTAACAATCTGTTTAACTAACATGGCAGCGGTTAGATAGTTCATATGGTTCCTAATGAAAGTCACCATCTGCGATATTTCCCTTAATTCTTCATCAAAATTAATTATTCAAACATCATTTTAAAGCTTATGTTCCCCGCTATTAACAAAAAATATACAAACAGCTTAAAATTCGTTATGTTTTCTTTACAAAAAATGATTAAAAAAACTTTGATATTATATGTTATGTTTCCTAATGAAAGGCGCCATCTATTAACAATCTGTTTAACTAACATGGCAGCGGTTAGATAGTTCATATGGTTCCTAATGAAAGTCACCATCTGCGATATTTCCCTTAATTCTTCATCAAAATTAATTATTCAAACATCATTTTAAAGCTTATGTTCCCCGCTATTAACAAAAAATATACAAACAGCTTAAAATTCGTTATGTTTTCTTTACAAAAAATGATTAAAAAAACTTTGATATTATATGTTATGTTTCCTAATGAAAGGCGCCATCTATTAACAATCTGTTTAACTAACATGGCAGCGGTTAGATAGTTCATATGGTTCCTAATGAAAGTCACCATCTGCGATATTTCCCTTAATTCTTCATCAAAATTAATTATTCAAACATCATTTTAAAGCTTATGTTCCCCGCTATTAACAAAAAATATACAAACAGCTTAAAATTCGTTATGTTTTCTTTACAAAAAATGATTAAAAAAACTTTGATATTATATGTTATGTTTCCTAATGAAAGGCGCCATCTATTAACAATCTGTTTAACTAACATGGCAGCGGTTAGATAGTTCATATGGTTCCTAATGAAAGTCACCATCTGCGATATTTCCCTTAATTCTTCATCAAAATTAATTATTCAAACATCATTTTAAAGCTTATGTTCCCCGCTATTAACAAAAAATATACAAACAGCTAGAAATTCATTGTTTTCTTTACAAAAATTGATTAGAAAAGTTTGATATTATAATTTATATGTTTCCTACACTGACTAGATAGAAACAGTGCGGCCAAGTGAGGTCTTGTTTCCTATTGGTCGGCAGCCATGTTTATCCTAAATTCTTATGTGTTTATATTATATTTGTTATATCTTTTTGCATGAAATAACAGAATACACTTTTTAAGAAGAAACACAATTTTTATTATTTAATTTCAATACAAATATCAAATTGTAACAATTAAATCGCATGTTTTCCCTTTATAAAAAAAAACAAAACAAAGAGGTAATTTCTCTTATAACTACAAAGAGATACAACACCATTCTTTACATTATAATTCTGAGCAAATGAATAAACATGACTTTTATCCTGACTTTTAGGATAAACATGGCGACCGCTTTCATATGGCTGCACTGTCTCTATCTAATCACTGTAATGTTTCCTAATTAAAGGCGCCATCTATAACAATTTGTTTAACTAACATGACAACTGTTATTATTTCTCAAAGGTATTTTTTTGTCGCCAAGCGATATCTCCTTTAATTCTTCATCAAAATTAATTATTCAAGCATCATTTTAAAGCTTATGTTCACCGCTATTAACGAAAAATATACAAACATCTCAAAATTCATGTTTTCATTATAAAAATTAATTTAAAAAACTCTGATACTATACTTTATGTTTCCTAATGAAAGGCGCTAATGTCATGTTAACTAACATGGCAGATGTTACATTGTTTATATTTAATATGGAAGTATAACCAATCATACCATAAAATTAAATCAACACATTAAATCTGGTAAATGCTCCTAATTTCAATATATAATGTATATAAATAAAAAATTTTACCAAATTGGCATACATTTTTATAAATTCACATATCTAAATTTTATAACATTTAAACCATTTGAGATATGAATATAAATACAAATATATTGAAAATTCAACAAAATAAACATAAATAATATTTTGTTTGATGTTTATTTAATTAAACCAATGTATTAAATCAGGTAAGTACTCTTAACTTACGAAATATTCGCACGGGTCAGCTAGATTTTTTTTCTTAACAACAAAGAATAACTATTTTTATTTTTACAAATAAAAATCTTTAAACTACAAATTTTTTTAGCTCCAAATTAATCTGGTGTAAATTAAAATTCTTTCAAAAATTTTAAAATCTGATTTTTGTTAATAGTTTTTTTTTATCATTCTTTAAGATGAGATAATGTTATTGATGTTTTGCTTAATATGTTCAATGTATTTTTCATATGATTTGTCATTGTATATTTTAAAAAAGTTAGTCTGTTACAAAATATATGTCAAAATTAAAGTATCTATTTAATGAAAAATAACTTCACTCATGTTTATTGATTTTTTTATAGAAATATGCAGGTGTCAAAAACCAGTCGGAATGCCTGGATTTCGTGGCTTCTTACCAAAGATAGAAATATGTTTGATATCTCATTTTAAAGGAAATTCTTTATAAAGCCTGTCAAAAATTTAAAAATCCAAATTTCAAGTCCAATTTGCCCAAAAACTGTTGGGTTTTTAAAAGAATAAAAATGTTTTAAAATTATGATGAAATTCCAAAAACATTATACAAAGTAGGAAATCCATTGGATATTTTCAAGTAGCTAGCGATATTGTAAAAATGGTATATGTTATCACAATTTTAAGACCACAAAGTTATGTCTATAAACAAAATCACTAAACACGAGCGAAGTTATTTTTCAGTAAATAGATACTTTGATTTAGAAGCGGAGGAATCCAGCCATTCCGATACTTTTTTGACATCCTGTTAACCAGTTTTGAGTAATAATTCAATAAAAATGAATAATAAAACTACAAACTTAAATATTCTTAATTTAATATTTCATAATATAATTTTTTCTTGCTGCCCAAAAAACGTACACCCTGATTATTTGGCACAATTGGGATTTTAGGTATGACAATCTTGCCATAGAGATACTATGATCAGATCTATAATAGCCAGTTATCCATAAACAATCACCAGTATTTATACATTGATAATTATCTATGATTGACTGATTAATAATCAATGAAGATGACGATTGAGTTGTTGAAATACTTTTGTTCTTAAAAGTGTTATTATTTGTAAAAATGTATATATTGAGATTTAGCCAATGTTGGACAGATCTACACAGCTGCAGATTATTCTCTCTCACTCCCAAACTAATGTAACTTCATGTGACAGCAAACATAAAGGGTATATTTAAAAATTTATATTAAACCTACCGTTCCTTCGCGAGTACAGCTGGCTGCCACGTTTATCACAAGAGTTGCGGATACAACGACAAACAGAATGTTCTTGCTCACCATGATTAACACATTGTCCCAAAAATTTTATATTTAATTTGTATTTTCCTTTTTCAAGGCTGAATGTTAAAAATAGAATCGTGTGTTATTTGAACAGCTGAAAGCACCCACAATAAACAAGTTTGAAACAATGTACTTACGTAAGGTAAGGAAGGCATGTAGTATCCAAATATATGTTGGAATTTTTTGTTTAAACATGATCAAATATGTATTATTCAGATATACTGCCTGATAGTTTTAGCCTTACACTAAATAAATTATTGGTTTTAGCATACCTTGTCAAAAGCAGTTCACGTTTTCCTTTCTTCTTACCTGTTGCTAGAGCTGTTTCGCCTAAACAGAAGGCATCATCAGGCGTAGAACACTTATAGCAAAAACACCTTTACTAAACGCACATAAATTTGAAAGAATATAAGGCAAGAATTAGTAGCTAACTGAGCAATTTAAATTTCTAAAAAACTGTCTAAATTAATGACATCTTTTTTCATTTATACAAATCTTATTTCAGAGCATTTTTCTCAAGTTTAATTTTTTAAATTAATGCTTTTGTTGCATTAGTATTTTTAATTTATATGAAACATATTTATGATTAAAAGTAGATTATTAACTGTCATGTCGGTTTTGATAATTTATTAGAGGCACAAAACTAACTCATTAAGATGTCATGGTTGGAATTTAATCTAATATAACCTTAGTATAAGTTAGAGCAAATCAACCATTCATTATTAGATCAGAATAAATAATGAACTTTATTTATTAATCCTTAAGATCATTTAAATTGACTTAGTGATGTAGTTATTGCTATTAAATCACAAGATGGAGATTGCTGCCTATACGCTTTTAGAAAATTCTTAAATTTGTGACACAAAATCAATTTTTTTTTTATTGGATGAAAAATTAACATTACAAATACTTTCATTTTATTAACTGTGGGAATTCCACACTAAATAATAACAGCTAAATGGTTAAATCTGAAATTATTGAATTATTTGATGAAATGATAATTATTAGATTATGCATGTCAAAGAAACATAAATGATGGTCACAAATTTTCTGTAATGCATGTATTTTTAGGAAAACATCACTTTAACAAGACTTCTTTTTAGCATAAAACTTGTTTACGTCAAGCCCAGAATAGAAGTAATTTTCCTCTGATTTTTATTATTAGGTTTTTGGGAGAGCTTCGGTTTGGAAAACACCCAGTGGGTTCGCCACTGATACGAACTATATAAATTAATATCTCTCATTGTGACACAACATCAAATTTAAGCTGACACTTGCAACATCTCTTATCTAAACAGGTGCAATGTGGTGAAAATAAATAACCCAATCCAATATGTTACGTCAAAATAAAGCCAACCACTTTAACACTGGTAGATTTGAGAAAACAAATATTTCTTTAAAATATTTATTTTGAATTACAATCATGTTAAAGTATAAGATGTAGAATTGTTGGTTAACATGCTTAGAGTATTTCATATTAAATTAAAATGTATTTAAGGTAAATAAAAAAAGATTACAATATGGTAGACCTTCATTGTGGAAGTTAATCTCTAGTAAATGACAATGCTAGATTTAGGAATTTAATTAATTATCATAATTATTGTCTAGCTCATCAAGAGTTACTTGAGGTGCACTATAGGAGACAAGAAGGGATATGCCACTTTCCTTTGTATGTTTTGTATCAATAAGGGCATAAATAATTAATATTAAAAGGGGAGGAAGAACAACACATTGGGAGTCCAGGAAAATGTTTTATTTTCAGGCCTTTTTTGGTGTAAAAATCTTACTTGGCAATTTTTATTAGTGCAACATATGTTTTTAGCTATTTCTAAAAGGTACAAGGTTTGAATTTAACTACAGTAGTTGTAAACACAGGTATAGATGTTTTTTTTTTAATATTTTTGCCGCCATTCTCAAAAATTACAAATTTTATATATGTAAAACTATTTTTGAGTTAAGTACATAGGTTAACTGGCAATAAATAATACAGGTTTTTGAGAAATTATTTATTATAATGAGAAATAAATTGTACAAACAATAACGTAGTGTTAAATGTACAATGCAGACAAATACAAAAATGTTTATATTCATATTATCTATTTTACATTTAAAGTTATTTAAAACAAAATAACAAGGAGTATTAAAAAATATTTTGCAACTGCTTTTGATAAATCTCGCAATAATATTTTTGAATGTTTTAGAATGGTGATTTGTCACACTCCTACGAGTAGAGCACTGGTACACTTGTTTCAAGCATTGATTTTAACTTAAAAAACTGGATCAGGTGTTACAAATTCAAAGTTCAATGAGCAATGAGTGATTATGTACAAAATTCAGAGTATTAAATATTGTAATACATTTTTAATAAAATAATATCAGTTTAGTTATTAAAAAAAAAAAAAAACTGTTTGAAAAATTTTAGGAGGGAAATTTTTTCCTACCCCAGTGATCCGCCCCTAATCTGAAGTAATATTAAAAAAAAAACAGTATTTAATATAATTGATAGCTTTAACAAATTTAGATGTTGTTAAATTGTACCTATCTTTAAAAAAAATTTAATAACACAATTAATAGTGTAAATTTTGAACATTATAAAACTATAAATACAAAAACTATAATAGTGGGTTATAGTTTGACTATTGTATCTTGTGCATTACTAAAGATGACGACTTTGTCGTTGAAACGCGTTTGAGTTAATAAACGTGTTGTGAGATTATGTGTTTAAAGTTTATTCTATCAATAATAAAACTAGTTTTCAGATATTTTCTCATTTTTAATGTTTGTTTGATTTATGAAGATGCAGCTTTAAAAATTGATTTTTAAGGAAAATCAATTCAATTCAACTGAACTGTTTGTTTTACATTTGTGTTAACGAAGTCAAATACTAACAAGACATAGTAAGAGTAAAAATATACACATATAAACATAAATTGCTATTTGTGTCTCTATCTAATGAAAAATTACAATTTTAAAATTCTAGTGTGGCTTCAAGGAACTACTCAATCGCATAAAAAGGATTCTTTGAAATTTACAAAACAGGCAATTTTTGTGTTATTTTTTAATTATCGTTACTTTTTGCAATTTTTTAAGGTAAAACTAAAAACCCAATCAAACAGACCAAGGTCATATCAGTTATACTAAAAAAGAGCCTGGCAATGATATGTTCTGTAAAGTCGGGTAGAGATTAAAATAAAGTTTCTTTTACAATATTAAAGCAATTGATTATGTTTATGAAAATATTTTTCTAAGAAACTATCACAACTTACGCCTCATTCTCCTTTGTCTATAGTCTGAGAAGCGGTAATAATATTTTTCCTCCTTATTTTTAATAAATTAATTTTTAAGATTGTCTAATTCGGATTGAAATTTCCAACTTTATCAAAATAGGTTAAACAATTTTATTTAAATTTACCCTAAACAATCTAGAGATCTTGGCAAACATTTCATTACAAAACAAAAAGGATTTACAGGTAGAAGCCATTGTAAATTAACCTACAACTTATTACCAACTGATCTATTCTACTTCTCAAAGTTTTAACAAATATGACAGAAGCATAAATACCGTATTATTCCCCCTATTTTTATTGTAATATCAATTTTGAGCTGTGATATTAGTTGGAGGAATTGTAACTCACTGCAATTCAGAACTAGAACATTATCTATACCTGGAGTCACAGCTGACCAGAACTAGCAGCTGATCCGTTTTATTTATAAAATATACATTTAAAACATCAAAGTAATTTAATCATCTAAAAAAGAATCTAACCAATCGTCTAACACATTATGCTGCACTGGAACTACCTCAGGCTTTGCACACAGTTCAGGACTGTCAACACCTCCTGAAACTAAATACACAATATTATGAATGAAACAAATTTAAAACGTTAACTTGCTAAGAATTAGTCATAATTTTCACAAGTTTTAGGGAAGTTAAGGAACTGATTACAATGAGTTTGTTGTTAGCTCTATCCTAAATAAAACCTTGCACAGTGGTAGGAATGCAGTCACTCATACTGCAATAACCAAACATTTAAATTTGTTCATATCAACATCTAATAATTAAATTTATAATTGCCTAAATGAAGGAATCTTTAAGAATGAAGGCTGATTCTATGTCAAAAAGGAATTAGTTCAGGCCTAGGATTGTTATATAAGACAAATTACATTATGAAATGGCCACATTTTGAATAATTTTGTTAAATATACATTGTCCAATGGACTTTTACAATATAATTAAATAAATCGTATACAGGTTTTTATTTTTCTGTGAAATATTCAATTGTTCTTGTTTATAATAAGGACAATGATTCTCCCTAAAATTAAAATTATTTAGTTTAAAGTTGTACAAACACTTGGGTTGACGGCGAAGCATACATTTATTATTTCAGATTAAATGTTTAACTAAAAATCTTTGTTCCCAGATAGCACTTCTTTAGTAGCTAAACAAAAAATTCAATAGTAATACAAGGAGATTTGTTTACTAAATGTGTTAAATTCTAAGGTAATTTCATTTAATAAAATCTGACCTTATTCGTGTCCGACAAATGAATCAAGGTAGTATTCCGAACGAGTTTTATATTTAAATTAAAGTAATTAAAATCAAGCTCTTGTACGTTGGTAATGGGCAAGCTTGGAGTGATATACTTCAACGTTAAAATGTATGTACTTTGTTCCCATAAATATAAAAGAAAAAGCCAGTGTCAACAGTCTGATTCAAACCTACAACAGTACGAACGTGTTGTATTGAAAAGCCAGGAGAAATTTTCATTCTCTGAAAATGTCCAAATAATGATATAATTTAGGTTTTTCCTTATATTCCCAAAATATTAATTTAACCTGAATTTGCATTGAAAGTGCTTAGTAAGTGATACTCCCCAGACATATCTGCATCCGAAAGACATATTCCAAACACCTTTCAACTGAAATTAAAACATCTGAAAAAGTAGGTAGTCCAAAAAGTTTGTTTTCAATTTGCTTTTAGTTAAACACTAAAAGCTTTCTAATGAGAAGTTTTATCACAATTATTTTAACATACATCTGTTCTAAAACCTAGAGTAACAAAATATACCTACCTACAACTGTTGTCTCAGATGTTGATACCTCTGGTTTTGATGTTTCTTTAACTGGTTCTTTTAACGATAACAAGAAATCTAATTCATCATCATCATCCACTGGAGATTTACTTACCACAGATTGACTAAGTTTGGTTTTGTTTATAGTCTGCGGACATTGATTAATTGTTTCAGTAGGATTTTGAATATCTATTTCAGCTGCTTCATTTATTATACTTTCTACAATAATAGTAGTGTTGTCAGCTAGACTCAAAAGAGGCATATTTTCGAATATTTCTTCTTCGTACATTGTTTGTTCTAAATTGGTTATGAATTGAGTACTGACTTTGTCAGGTTTATCTTCAATATTTGTTAAGTCAATCTTCTGCACTCTTGGAATAATGCTGTCAGTTAAGCCTAAAGCGTCCTCGTGTGGCTCAGTTTTTACTATTATAGTTCTATTTTCACAAACATTTGTAGTTTGTGGTTTTGAATAAGAATTAGTATCTTTGTTATGTTTGTAAAACTCTTCGTTTTGTCTGGCCGTAGCTTGCATCTTCTTCAATTCTTCTTCCTATAATATTTTTTCTTTTTAGTAAATAAATATAAAATTGAAAGGTTAAAAACAAATTTTTGAAATTGCAATATACCACCTCTTAGGTCTGGTTCTAAAATTAGATAAACGAATGAATGGAGGACACACATTTATATCAAAGATTATTTAATGTTAATTAAAATTATTAAATTAAAATACAATTCAAATTCACACAGGCTAGCTCAAATAAATTATCTCTTGTCTATTTTGGATATGATTGTCTCTTAATTGCACAATAGCTTATCTTGGGGGGTTAGTGCCGAATTTTCCCAATTAATATTAAACAAACAATTCTTATATACAAGATTAATTGATTTTTTTTTAATTTGGAATTACAGTATAGTAAGTGTAGGTAGTACAAATTGGAAATTGATGTGAGTGTTGGTGTTTATGTGTGTAGAATAATTGGGAAGCACATAGTATTTAATGAAAAGTTCAACAAGTATCTATCAGTTCGTATTCACAGTCTATGGTGGTTGTATAAATATTTAAGGTGAAGTTCTTCAAATTTGGTGATTAAAAGAAAAATATTTTGGAAATAATAGCTTCACCAATGAAATGTTTATTAGCTTGGATTAATCTCACCCAGTTTTAATGTTCTCTTCTGGTGATGTGGACAGATAATTGTTATAGATTAATAATATCTCGCACATCACTGTCCCGAAAGTTAATAAGGCTAACGTTGAACAATATCTGTACTAGTAGTATCAGCGTTGGTCTTCTGGTGTTGTAGAGATGACTGGTAACAGGTCTGCCTTCTTTGAGGTCTCAGCAACAATTACATTTTTTAAATCACTCTGGGCTTGGCTAAGGCCTTCAGGAAATGGTATTTGGTGCCTTATGAATTTTACATCTTCTGGGGCATTTGATTGTTTTATTAAATTATGTGTTTTTGAATATTGGGTGTTGTTTATGTGTAATTTTAATTAATTTATTAAATAATTTGGTTTTATAATTACAAAAGTGATAAAAGGAATGAGAAATTTAATTAAAATAAATATATTAAAGAAAAATACCTAAATAGCTCCTTGTACCATATTTTCTTATGATCTAACAGCTATGACTAAAAAGATACACTTAACATTTGCCAAATGGGTTACAAGAATTCATAGACCAATCACAGCGATCGTTGGGTTTCGTGGGAGGAGTCTAGCAAAACATTGAGGGTCTTGTTTTAACATATATTTGTCCTTCATATTGACTTTGTCTAATTTTATCATCTCAACGGAACTTCTTCTGAATTTTTGTCAAAGACATTTTGTATGTAAAATGTTCCGTTCTATACGACGGTCGTGTTCATTTTGTAATTTGAAACTTAGTTTCTTTGCAATCGAACTTTTTATTTCTTATTTGGCCTAGCCTTTTACGGACTTGCCTATTTTCTGTCGGATTTGAAATATGAATTTTGGTTGATCGTTTTGTTATTTGTGTAATATTATAATTTTGATGGATTGGTTGATTAATTTAGAAATATTTTGATGTAGGAAAGATACAGATACAAGGTCGGGAAGTAATTTTAATTGTTAAATATGTTGTCGAAGGTCGGGTATTTGGAGATATTATTTGCTAATTCGATGTTTGCAATCATGGCCAATAGATGTCGTTAGCGTTGATTGTAAATGAATGGAATTCCTTCAAAGGTTTTTCTGTCTCTCTCGCACTCATGAGTGCTTAATTTTAAATAACGTGATTTCTTATTTGGTCGATTTACTATTATTTGAAATTAATATTTTGAATTGTTACAAAATGTTCTTGTAAATGTGATCCAATTAATTATTATTACAGCATAAATGTTGTTTATTTTTAAAAAAATATTCTTAAAATTTCTAGTTTCTTTAAAAACACAAATTGTTGTAAATATTTTTTTTATATATATATATATATATATAAATATGTGAAGAATAGTTTAAGAAAAAAAATTTATAATATTCTTAATACTTTGATATTTTTACAGTATCAGGTGATGTAGTCTTTCCTTTACATTTTTGTTCGAAATATTCAACGTATTGTACAGTGTGAATAAATAAGGACTTCATAACTTTAAAAGCATACAAATGTATATAGACAACTGAGTGTAGACAACTATACAAGATATAGAGTTAGTTTGGATCTTGTTTCATAGCTTATCAGTTAAATTTTTGATTCTATAGTTTGTTAGCACTGTCTCTATTATTGGTGAATTTCTATAGGGAAGATGAGCTATTGCAGTGACTCTTATGGTGAGACCTAAGCTCGGGAGTGATCATGAGCACCGATCATGGTCCTCAGTACACGTTTTGGGATGTCATTAAAAATGTTATATATATAAGTGTTTGCACTCCACCATTTTATGTCCAATTTGGTAAAATGTCCTATTTTTACACACGTTGGTTTCCTAAGTTGCTCTGACGAGTTTGTTAGCAAAAAAATCCAACAACCAGAAGCACGTTTTTTGACCAGAAGTAAAAATTTTTTGAGATTTTTCCTTCTAGATGAAACTTTTTTAAATTTAATTTTTTTAATGGTATAGGAGATTATTTAATTTTTTTACAAGACCTTGAAGCCCGTTTGGTTCCCCCAAAATCGATGAGAATGTAAAATACCATAAAAGTACCGGTTCAAATCGACGTGGGGGTTTTTACCGTGGGGCAGCTGATTAAAGGCCGAGATGCAAACTCGCCAAGCGAAGCAGTCCATAATGCATAATTACATTGTGTCGATTCATTATTTTTAACTCCAATGTGCTACCCTTTCTCTATTGCGTACATGTAAACCAATGAATTGTGATTTGTGTATAAAGATAAATTAAGTGTTTTTAAGCTAGCTAAATCGACAAAAGTGGACCAACTCCACCTTTGTCTTCCATTTGGATCTAGCCTCATTTTGGACTTCAAAAAGGGACGCCATCTTGATTGTATGCATGCCGAGTGTTGAAAGGTATTGTGGCAATGTAATTTACATAAATCACTTAATAATAATTGGTATAGCATATCTACACAATTGCTATTATTGTTTTTATTAATTCTTAATGAGAAAACTAATTGGACCTTTGGGTAACGTTAATTTTTCAAATTGCTAATTAATTGTTCATCTACTTATATAAAGCTAGACGGTAACACTGATTCACTGATATTAATTATTATGCACTTTCCGTAATCGGACCCCCCTCAACCTTATACTTGAATTAGAGCTCTCGACGAGAAACTTTTGGGAAAATTACCAGAATTTAACATTTTTTTTTATTTTGAAAGCACCTTTTGGGCGGGAAGATTTTTCATTTTTCCACTTTGATTGCGTTTTGTAAGAAAATGGTAAGAGATAGAAAAAAAATGTTAAATACAAAAGTTGTAGAAAATTTAATTTCAAACAAGAGATTTTCTGTCAGATTCAAGATCCAATCATCCGTTCAGCCGCTATTCACCCAAGAAGGAGCTCCAGCACACAAGCCTTCAAATTTCCTATGTTAATCTTATGGAGATAATGTTTAATGAGTTTGAGACAGCTGATAAATAAAACAGCTGATTTATGCTCGTCTCCTATGTACAAACAAGCTAATGATTAACGAGATTCTTTAGCGAATTTTCCAACTGCGAGCCAAAGCAGCCATCTGAGGCGGGGTTGGGACGCGAAGCGTCCAGGGGCAGAGACAATAGTTAATTAATATTGGCAATTAAGAACTATATTTATGAACATTATCAATCCCTCAATTTATTCTATAATAAATTCAATAAAAACAATAATTGTTTCTGAGGATATTGAACAATCTTCTCTCTCATCAAATAAACAAACTTTACTTACGGAATCTAAGATGGCTTGAGATTAAAGACCTGATTTGAGCCAACCTACACTATACATATACACCTTTTTTTAAAACTTTAAAGAAAGTAGCAACAATAATGCCGCTGGACCCACTCTTCCCGAAAGCACAAATATCAAATACCATTCTTTTATTACTAGAAGTTCTGTGAACAGTGACCTCGCTCGTTGACCTTATCTCGGCTCCCCCTCCACAACTCACTCACAGCGGCCACACTGACGTAGTGCAGGAAAGAGCAAGACAGCAGGTAGCGCTCTCTCTCTCTCTCTCTCTCTCTCTCCCTCTCCATAAAATTATAAGGTTTTATGAAGATATCTAAAGATTAAATTTCATTGTGGATAAGGTCCCCGAATCACTATCTTAAAACAAGGTTAATTTATATTACCTGTTTTTTCCGTCAAGTGATCCACTAGTATTAAAAACACTACCGCGATTTCGGACGTATTCAATAGTCCATCTTCTGGTGTAAAAATCGCAAACATTAAAAAACTGTTACAACACATTGACATTACAACACATACACAAAAATATACAACAAACAACGCACAACATTTAGTTCATAGTTGCCCGCACGGGTACTGGGTTAGGACTGACCGATACAAAGTCCTAAGTCAGTGGACATTGTCCCTCCTTCCAATTGTGAAATTATTAGTTAGCTTTAAAGCAGTGTCGTATATCGAGTAAAATACATAAACCAGATACTCCAATACGACCACTAGTAAACTTTACTAAGGCACCTACTTACAAAATTTCCAAAAAGATAGACCGCATTATCAGGAGTGAAATAAAGTTTGAGAATAATTATAGTTTGAAAAATAGTTTAGAATTAGTGGAGAAAATTTAAAATTTAAAATTTCCTAACACCCATATTTTAGCATCAGTTGACATTATCAACTTATACACAAACGTCCCCGTTTATGAAACAATCAATATTTTGCATGAAAATTTAATAAAAAACGCCAAACTTCCAGCCAATGCAATTAATGAACTAATTGTTTTAGTAACTGAGATCATAAAACAAAATTATTTTCAGTTCAATGGTGAATTTTTTACCCAAAGTGTCGGACTCGCGATGGGCTCGCCCTTCGTGTATTATGGCTGAAATATTCTTAAATAACATGGAAAATAAGTACATATGTTCCTTGGACAACAAATATCATAATAAGTTAGTTTTTTATCACAGGTATGTAGATGACGTTATCATTTTGTTCAATGGTAGTAATAGACAATTGACCCTTCTCCACAATTACCTGAATGGATTGCATCCGAAATTAAAGTTCACTCTTGAAATTGAAGTTAACAAAAACTTAAACTATCTTGTTGTCGCTATTTCTAAGATATTCAAGATTTACAGGAAGCCTACCACAACTGATCAAAAAATACACAGAAGTGCTCATCACCCCATGCAACAGAAACTTGCGGCTTATCACAGTTTTGTGCATAGGCTTCTGTCATTCCCTCTTTCTAAGGATGATTTTGACAATGAAGTGTTAACACCTGAACACATAGCGGTGTCGAATGGTTATGAGAGTTCCATCATTGATAACTTAGTCCGTAAACATAAAAACAAAAGAAACACTATAAAAACACAATTACGGGATAATAACAACGTGAAGAAAAAGTTTACTTCCACGGAGTTTGGTAATTTTCTGAACCACACATTGCAAAACGAATTAGCCAAAAACAATGTTACCTTAACGTATAGAACAAATAATAAGTTAGGAAACAAATTACAACCGATTGTCCACAACAAAGACTTTAGTGAACGTACCGGAGTCTATAAATTGAGTTGTGGTGACTGTCCCAAATTTTATATAGGACAGACGGGTCGTTCGTTTGCCAAGAGGTCTAAGGAATATTTGCCGAAATCTAAACTGACTAAAATTGTGTCAAATTTTGCAGCTCACCTTGTTGATTTCGATCACAAATACACTGACCTTCAGACCAACATGAAGGTCCTAAAGTTTTGTGACAAGAGCACATACATGAGTGTTTTTGAAGAATATGAAATTTACAAGGCGATGAAAATGGAACCCCATAATGTCTTAAATGATAAGTTGTCTTTTAGTGGCAACTCGATATACGACACTGCTTTAAAGCTAACTAATAATTTCACAATTGGAAGGAGGGACAATGTCCACTGACTTAGGACTTTGTATCGGTCAGTCCTAACCCAGTACCCGTGCGGGCAACTATGAACTAAATGTTGTGCGTTGTTTGTTGTATATTTTTGTGTATCTGTTGTAATGTCAATGTGTTGTAACAGTTTTTTAATGTTTGTGACTTTTACACCAGAAGATGGACTATTGAATACATCCGAAACCGCGGTAGTGTTTTTAATACTAGTGGATCACTTGACGGAAAAAAAAAACAGGTAATATAAATTAACCTTGTATAAGGATTAAATGTATAAAAACATAGTTAAAATACAAAAACTTGGACGATTTTTAACAAATTTCAAGTTTTCGGCCATTTTGTGAGCCTACTGATAGAGATACGCAAAAAAATCAAGAAAACAATTTTGTAGAACATTAAATTTGCTAGCAAAATTTTATTAATTTTTCAATTCGACTTACGGTTAAGTCAGAAGCTGGCTTTGGAAAAAAGCTTACACCGAGAGAAACGGTTGCGCCCGCCTTTTTTATTTTATTTAAGGGGTTAAAAATGAAAAATGGAAAAAATTGTGTATATACATTGCTCGGCCTAGAAATAAGCAATATTCATGCAAAAAAATCATGACAATCGATCAAGGCATTTGTCCGTAATCGTGAGACAGACAGACAGACGAAATGCCGAACGGTCGAGCTAAAACGGAGACCTCGCTACCGCTCGGTCAATAACTTTAATCTCAAGCACAATAATAAGTTTCAAATTGATATACACTCATACACAACACCCTTTCACACATACTCACATTCATTATACTAAAAACCATCGTCACCAAGATTTACACTACTACTTTAAAGAAAAAATCCATATTATTTTATAAGATGAATCAGTTCCGTTTAACACTTTAGGTGTTGACATTATTAACCTAACAAAATGGACTGTACGGTAGAGTATAGTTATTTAGTGGAACTCACACTAAATAAATCTGTAGACAGCTGATGCCTCTCGTAGAAAGGAATACACGCCAAACCTTGAGCCAACAAATTTAGATCCAAAGCCAGATAACTGTTAAGAATAGCTTCAGATTCTGCAGCCCACTGTTTCTCTTCTTTAAACTTGAAATGACCTCCAGCTGTAACCAAAAATTCTAAGTTTATTTATCAACGTGTTTAAGGAAAGAAGGTAGGTAGAAAGAGTCAAAAAATTTATTTTTAAGTCTTAAGATATGATGTATATTGGCTATGTATTAAATTGAACACATGTAAATTTAATCATTAAAGATATAATAATTAATTTTACATTATTTACTAATTACACACAAATTGTTGATCAAAGAATGTTACAGTGTGTTCTATATTATATAGTATCAAATAGTTTTCTTCCTAGATTTCATGAAAGCATTGTATAAGCTTCATCATATCAATTGGTGATAGTAATCAATTCTAAATTGCTCAGTCTGTCTTGACCCATTGTGCTCCTCAGGTAATATTTGTCTTCTTGAGTGCGGCAAATGATCTTTCGGCTGATGCAACCGATACGGTCAGGGTCAGAAACTGGAGGACATTATCTCAAAGCCAACAAATAAAAGGTTAGTGAGCTGAAAGATAAAAGATAACTTTGTACACAGCAAGTTCTTCTCCAAGACTTTTACTCAGTTAAAGGGCTAGAGAGTGTCCAATATCTTTTTGGTCATTCTTCTGTAGGTTCTCAGCTCTTTCCAGGATGTCTTTTTCTGAAAGAAATTTAGTCATTTTTTTTTTGGAAACAGCCCCACAACAACAGGTACCGTCTGACTGAGTGAGGATCTGAATGTGACAAGTGGCGCTCATGGCCTTGCGCTTGTGTGCAAGTCCCACCCCAAACACATTATTTATAGATGAAAACGTGCTTCAACCTTCAATCAAAATCATTAGCTTTACATAAAAGTGTATCTGCCTAACAGCTGGCCCTTTTTAATTTGTATTTCAAACTGCACCCAGGCCATGACTGGACCAAAATTTTCGGCATTTATGGCAAGGCCCTCCACAATGCGAGGCCTGGTGGCATCTAGATCCAACTATGACAATTACCCTAATGATGCTCCTAAGATTGTGCATACACTGAAATAAATTCATGCTGTGATTGATTTGCTTTATCATTAATTTATAGCAAAAAAAAAACATTATAATGATAAACTAGTAAAGTCGATTGCCAACTTACATTCAGGTTTGGATCATGCCACAACTACTCATGATAGGTAAGCAATCTAAAATTAAAGACTTTTTTAAGGACAAGAGTTAGGCTACTCTTACGCTTGCGGTATTTTAAAGAATTTTGTATTAAGTAAAATTATAAAAAAATTTTAACTGTTTGCCATTATTTACTTTTATAAATATGTAATCACTGAATACAAATAAACAGTTTATTCTTTTCTTCATACCTACTTAGAATAACGTACAATTAAACCTATGATTAAATACAGCCAGTGGCAAAATTTAATATGTAAGCACTTATTTTTGGACCCTCGATAACTCGAAGTCACCGATTTCGAATCTTAGTAACTTTAGTTTTTCCAATATAAATGCTTATCGATCTATTCTTTAGCTTCTAAAGCATGGCCTGAGTGCAGATTATGTTTTTCGTACAGTAAAGTATGTGATTTCTTGAATAAATAAAATAAATAATAACTAAGGCATACTTTGAAAAGGATATGTAAAATAAAATATACAAGAAATAATAATAAGAGAAGAAACTTTTGAAGAAGAGAAACCTGAAGGTCTGATGTAGAGAAAAACTGGATTTAACTAGCCCAAAATGGTAGGTGTTTAGTATTATATCAACACTATGTGTAACTTTATTTACTAAAAATTTGCTTTGTAATAACTGCAGGTGTGGTGAGAACTTAATTCTTTCTCTTGGTGATTTTTTTAAAATTCAATTTGTGTCTGAAAAAGAAATAGACAACTGTCCTCTACAAAGGTTCGTGCAAAGAGAGTCCCTGTAATTCTAAAACATTCTTCTTCCTTCAACAATACTTTTTTTCTCCCTCAACCTTTTTAATCATCTTTTCTATATTTGGTTTTTGCTAAACTTAAGACTACATGGTTTTATAATATCATGTTGAATGAGCTGATATTAATGTTTGGAATGGGATATGAATATAATGGGATATGTGTGTGTTTTTTCTTCTTCTTTTTTCTGGGTGCTATCATGGACTGATGGTTTATGAAATGATCCTGATATGATGTACCTACTGCTTATTATACAGGGTGATTTAAGAACAAATAAACGGTACCAGGAACTGGCACATACTTTCTCACAAACATATTTAAATTATTAAACGTCACGGTGACTTGTAGGGTGGGGTAGGAGAGGTGATTTTGTATTAAAGTTGTTTTCCCATAAAAATCCATAAAATAACGGAAAAACCAACTTTTCTCAAAAACGGCTCAAACGATTTTGATTAAAATTTTACTGTTTATAGTACTACAGGTCCATAATAAACTATAAAATTTTAATCAAAATCGTTAGAGCCGTTTTTGAGAAAAGTTGATTTTTCCGTTATTTTAAGGGTTTTTATGGGAAAATTACCCTTAAAAATAAAAAATTCACAAAAATGAAAAAACGTCTAGAGATACCGTGGATTAGTTCCTCCATACCAAATTTCATCAAAATTGGACGACTGGTTTAGGCTCTAGGTCTGATAACATCCACACAGACACACCGACACACAGACACACATACAGACACACACACAGACATCACTCCGAAAACCACTTTTTTAGGTTCAGGGGGACCCAAAACGGATATTTCCACCAAAAACTCAAACTCGAAAATTTTGACGAATACAATACTTTCTCCATATACTATGGTATAGGGGGAGAAAGTAAAAAGTGTTCTACTAGTGGAAATAAATAAAAAAAGTTCATATAAACCTAAAATGCTTTATTTTCTAGTTATCACCATTTTATCTTTTTACAAAATACTTAATATCTTTGGATGTAGGAAATATATTAAACACAATTTTTGGATACATATCTTACCATCTTGGACATCTTTTACCCATGTACAAAAAACCAAACCTTTTTCTTATATTTTCAAAATGGCGGCCATTTAAAATTTTTGATATAAAATATCTTGAAAACCGCTAACTATACAAACAAATTTCAGGAAACAAAAAATTTACTTTTTTAATGACAAACAATGAAGAAAGCTAATTTATTTAAAATATTAACAAACAAAATTAATAAAACAAACTATAAAATGTGTACAATAACTTACAAGTTTGACATCCATCATGTAATAAAGAAGCAAAATCAATGGCTCTGCTTTCCTCCTTTTGACCTATACCTTCTGAAGCTGGAATGGTGAACGCCTCCCAACTACTGGTGATCTGATGACGGTTAGGATTTCTTTTTGTCAGTTTTTCTATCTCCTCTGTTTCACGTTTCAAATGACTGTGATCAACAAAGGTTTCTCCCTTAACTAGAAAATAATGCGTTTTAAAAATAAGTAAGACAACATGCAGTTGTTAGCAAAAATTGGGCAACAAGAACCAATCTGTGGAAAAACCACTTCTCACTGGATTTTTTATAGTACTAGAGACAGTTGGTTTTTTTTTAAATTCTCAAATGATTCTGCTAATCCTAAATATTATTTATTATACATGTGAAAAACGTTTACCAAGGGTAAAAAGGAAAAAATCTGTTTTCTATGGGCAGAGCATATCTCATTATAAATCCAAATAGAATATACAGGAAAATCACAAAATGTTTTTTTTTTTTTTTTTAATCGACCATGGTGTTATAAATGTATTGTAAAATACACACATATAGATAAAAACAGTTTCAAAGTATTATTCCTTATTGAAATATTAATTACTAGTATCTGTAGTCAACCTTCCACTAGTAATATTTGTAAAGTATCAAAATTTAACTTGGTTTTCACATAATTAACTGGAATTTATTTGTATGCAAATTCTTAATATTTATCTTGACGTTATGAGGAAAAGAGTAGGAAAGGTCAAAGAGGAAGCTTGGTAGAATTAATGATAAATATTTAGCTTTATAAAAGGATAATATGTAGGGATGTGCAAGATTGACTTTTTGAATTCGAGACGAGAACGAGATGTTGTTTAATAAAAATTATCGAGATCGAGAAAAAGACGAGAGCTGAGGTTTAGGAACGAGCGAGAAAAGAGAATTTATTAAATACAATTTATCGAGAAATAGCGAGATTAACGTTTTTGTAACGAGAATGAACCAAAATTTTAATCTCAAGTTGAGAGTGAGAAGTATCATATAGCTTTTTACATCATCGAAATTAATATAATGTATATATGGGATAAGTTAATTATTAATAAGTTAACTTTCTTTTGATTTGCTATTATTACTAAGTTTATGAAAGCTATTGCAAATATAATCTCATAGATAATATGTACTTTAACAGTTTAGACTATTGATTAATATTTTAATATGCTTTACACTACATATGCAAAATATTAATTTTTATATAATTATATTTATTTTTAATTAAGTAATTAACTGCCGTTATTTATTTTACTAAAAACCAAGGTTATATAAAACTCAATCTCTACTATGCTCAGTTATTTCTCGTCAGTATCAAGTAATTTAAATAAGATATTGCGATATCCTAATCACTTCCTTGTGTTGAGATGTTTGGAAATGTTTTGTTTATCTTCTTTTCATTCTAATGTAACATTTTAAGTTTTATAAAAAGACCTAAAATAAAACTCGAGATTTTTAAAATGTATCGAGAAATTTATGGCAGAATCGGAAAAATATAAGCGAGAAATTAATTTTATTCTTGACAACGAAATCGAGACGATATTGAGTTATGTCTTGTTCCTAGTCGAGAGATTCGAGATCTTGCACACCCCTAATAATATGTCCGTCTATGTGACTTTTTTTGTAATATAAGTATTTTACTACTTTACATAAATTATTGGCTGTCGCGTTTCGGAACTAGTTCCATCTTCAAAATATCGCTCTATTGAGGTTGTTAATACATTGAAATAAATAAATTAAAGTACAACACAACACATATAAACGCTTACAATAACACAATATCACAAATAATACAACCGCGCACACCATCGAATACTTTAAACTACTGAGGATACGCGGGATCTCTGACTTGTAGTACCGCGTACTGTTTACATTTCATATCAATATTCCTAGCAAAGTCATACAAGAGATTGGACTTAAAGTTCAATTGATCATTTAACATATGTTCTGGACTTTTTAACTGCGCTTTATATATTTCGTATTCCTCAAGCGTATCCATTTGTTTGCTCTTTTTGCATATATGTAATAATTGGAAGTTCGTTTCAAAGTTAGAATATGAATGGTTTTCTTCCATAATGTGGCGTGCATAATTATAACTGGCATAAGTTGCTCTGTTATTTAAAAGATGTTCTTTATACCGTTTTTTGAAATGCCTCCCTGTCTGACCTATATAAAAACACTCACATTCGTTACAATTGATGCAATTGATGCTCACTTCTGTTCCAACGGTGTTGTTTTTTTGGATTTAGTAATGTTCTTAATGTTGTTGGAAGTGCGAAACGACATGGTTACATCTATCTTCCTCAGCGTGTTAGTTAGGATGTTAGGTAGGATAACCCCATATTCAGTGGATCTGAAGGTCTTTTTTCCCCGATCTTTCAGTGGTTTTGCCTTATCCCTTGTGTATATTTTAAGTATGTCATCCACATGTCATTCTCCACAGCTATGAATTTTATTGTATTTAATTCATTATGGAAATCTTCCTTATTGAGTGGTATTGATATTAATCTGTGTATAAAACTATTGAAAGCAGCCATTTTTTGCGCAATTGGATGGTGGGATTCCGCATGAATCGTGGAAACAGAAGTTGTGGGTCCTAAAGTCCTGTATTGGAGCACGTCTGTTCTGATCACCGTAAGGTCTAGAAAATTCAACATTCTCTCCAACTCCAATTCGAGAGGCCTGATAGGAATATCTATTTTATGTATCTTAGGTAGACCTGTAAACGCTGGTGCTTGAACGTTTATAGGTTTAATTCTGTGCCTGGTATTATCACTGAATAAATGGGTGCAAGAGTTAATAGAGTTATTAACATTTCGTACACAATCTTTTGTGGGGTCTTTATTTAATTTTACGATATTATTATTAGTTATAAAGGTATTAACTTTCGTATTGTAATCTTCTACATTCATTATAACGACCGCATTCCCTTTGTCGGCCTTTGTTAAAACTGCATTGTTATCATAGATTTTGTTTAGGGTTTTTAGTTCACTCATCCACCTGTGATTAAAACTGTTAGAGGAAATACTCAGTTTCTTGAACTGATTCACAAGTTTGTCATTAATGAAGACTCGCATTTCGTTATGTGATTTGGGTAAAGATTTTATCACCGCCTCGGCGCTAACTATTTCATTGACGTAATTGGCTTTACTGAACTTCGGAAAGTTATAATTTAAACCTTTATTAATGAGATCCCGCCTGTCCTCAGTAGTTAAAAGTATTCCATGGTGTGCACATGCGGTTGTATTATTTGTGATATTGTTTATTGTATGCTTGTATATGTGTTGTGTTGTGCTTTAATTTATTTATTTCAATGTATTAACGACCTCAATAGAGCGATATTCTGAAGATGGAACTAGTTCTGAAACGCGTCAGCCAACACTTTATGTAAAGTAGTAAAATACTTATATTACAAAAAAAGTCACATAGACGGACATATTATCCTTTTATAAAGCAAAATATTTATCATTAATTCTACCAAGCTTCCTCTTTGACCTTTCCTACTCTTTTCCTCATAACGTCAAGATAAATATTAAGAATATGCATACAGGTATAATTATGCACGCCACATTATGGAAAAAAACCATTCATATTCTAACTTTGAAACGAACTTCCAATTATTACATATATGCAAAAAGAGTAAACAAATGGATGCGCTTTAGAAATTCGAAATTTATATAAAGCGCAGTTAAAAAGTCCAGAACATATGTTAAATGATCAATTGAACTTTAAGTCCAATCTCTTGTATGACTTTGCTAAGAATATTGATATGAAATGTAAACAGTACGCGGTACTACAAGTCAGAGATCCCGCCTTTAAAAGTTATAGAACTTAAAAAAGGTGGATGCCGTGCCTTTACTAGACATTTTGGTTCAGAAGTCGAATACTGGGATTGTTACTTCAGTATCTATTATATAGAAAAAACACAAATACTGGAAGGTACTTACATCATAATTCATACCATCTTGAACAGGTTATACTTGGTCTTGCTTAGGGGTTGTTTTGGAGGGCTAGGAGGGTTCCAACCAACAATTCTGAAAAATGCAAGGAGATAGAGAGTTTCTGATGAATTGCGCAGTACTGCAACTGCAATTTAAAAAACTGAAACTTGGAAAGGTATTGATAGCGATACTAGGCCAAAATCCTGTTATTATGGTATCCATTCCTTATGTAAGTGGTTTTTTTGAAGAAACACAAAATCACGTTCAAATTTAACAATTAGACAGTTTTCGAATTGGTTTACACATAGTAGAACTTTTTATTCAAGGTAAAAATACAAAAATTAATGAATTAGGATGTTGTTTGTTAAATCTCTTGCCAATATAGTCACAATTATTTTAGTCAGACATAAAGGACAGAAGATACAGCGTGCAAGTCCAACACATTGGGAACATGCAACAAAAAAAGATGTTACTATTTG
>JAGFPH010007973.1:14296-25784 GCA_018207615.1 Philaenus spumarius | reverse complement strand
TATAATTATATATGGTATATTTGGATAATAATACATATAAACTAGATATATGAGAACATTACGTTAATCAAAACTACAACTTTTTAAAAACTCAAAATTTCGACTTTTTAGAAACTCGAAATATCGACTTTTAAAAATATTTTTTTGTATGTCCCTTCTGGGCTTCCGTACCCAGGTAGTTACTGTAACAAAATAATATAAACTAATCGGAACATTACATTTCAAAACTTTGACATTTTAAAATCTCGAAATTGATTTCGACTTTTTATAAATTCGAAATTTTGACTTTAAAATCGTAATATCGACTTTTTAAATTTTGTTACCCATGTCCCATGTCCAAAACATAATAATTCCAAGAGCCATGCCCTTTCTGGGCTTCCGTCTTCCGTAGAGTCGGACTTCTAGCCAGAGAATAATATCTGTTAAACCTTTGATTATGGACTTTGATTAAGATCTATAATCAAAGTTGAAAGAAACTAATAAACTGTCAAGTATTAAACATATTGGGTATTGATATGTGATAAACACCCAATATGAATTTGTTTATTTCTATTGCTATTAGTCAACTTACTTTAGTATAACTGTCGCCAAAGAGCAAAAATAAAAACTTATTCTGCTTTATTTTTTATAAATTTTAAAAACTTATTTTACTTAGTTTTGGAGAAAATAAAGGTTTGTATGTTTCGAAATTAATTATCGTCAAATTGGAATTCTCAAATTCTTTCTCTTAGCATAAATAATTTTTTTGTCTCGAGTTTGTTTACATGACTATGAGCCTTGATTATACTTATAGGTCCATAATAACGTATTAAAGGTATAATAAATCGACCACGCAGCTGGACGTGAGTTGAGCAAATTTCCAAAATTAAGTTTATATGCCTATGTTTTAAGGTTTCAACCAATAATTTGGAAAATAGGTCTACTCACGAAGGCGTTGAACAGCTGTCTGTGTGTACGCAATATTTAGTAGAATTTGTTTTCTCCTAGTGGCCTTGCGAGTTTGCATCACTTGGCTTTGAACTGGGTACTTTTATGGTATTTTACGTTTTTGTCGATTTTGGGGGAACCAAGCGAGCTATAAGGTCGCGTAAAAAAACAATTTGCGCAGCATAACATCCTTCATTTATATTGTTAGAAAAAACTCTAAAAAATTTCATTCTCGTAGTAAAATCTCAAAAAATTGTTACTTCCGGTCAAAAAACGTACTTCCGGTTGTTGGATTTTTTTTGGCTAACTAACTCGTCCGAGCCACATAGACAACCAACACGTGGAACAAATCGGACTTAAAATGCGGCCGCTAGAGTGCGAACACACATATATATATATATATATATATATGAATTTTTTTGACACCCCAAAACGTGTTCTGGGGACTATGATCGGTGCTCATTTGCTACTCCCGACCTTGGGTCTCACCATAAGGGCCACTGCAATAGCTCATTTTTCCTATGGAAATTCGCTAATAAGCCTTGATTAGCCTCTAAGGTCCATAATCAAAGGTATGAGCTTGCTATGAGGCAACCTTTACTATCTATCAACCTTGGGTCTTAGTGGAGTGGAGTAGTGGCTTTTTTATGCATTTGCATATTATTATATTATGCACAGAAATGTGGCGTTGAAAATACGATATATTTTTGCAATGGAGTTATCTACTCTGTATTTTATTGCTTAATTTAATCTTAAGAATCCATTAAGATATCATTTCTGACAAATTAAATAAACAGTAGGCCTACTTTCATTTAAAAATCGTTTATTTTTACATAAAATTGCGACTAATTGAGGTTACTTTGCACATTTTACTTAATTTAGCTGCTATAACTTTAATATTTCGAACGCACTAACGAAGTCAGTTTTTGCTGTTTTTATGTAAAGATGGACAAAAGTGACAGGCAAGAAAAATCTATTACCTATTAATAAAGGGCGTAAGTTTATTATTCGACCTTAGCCTAATATTTTTGCAGACAAATTTAATGTTGAATACAGGTAAACATACTGTGACTAAATACTATAGGTTAGAATCTTTTTAGTTTTTTTTTAAATTATTTTTGCATTTCTGTTGCCCTAGGTTAGCCTATGGTCGAATAGTAAACTTGCGCCTAATAAAGTTTAGATTTTTGAAAAATAAACAGGTTTTGCAACTTGATAATAACTAACCAAAGTTCACTGAAAAGTAGGAAACCTACTCTACATTTATGAATTAGGCCTAATTAAGACAGTCTAATAAGTTATTAATTTGGGATTCAAATAAACAAGAAATCAGTAAAACTTTAGAGTAGGTCTCCCTACTGAGATCATAGCAGCTGATGACCTCTTTTTTAATAGGTTATTTGTGTCTTAGTCAACGGCAACACTATGCGATTTTGTTGCATGCGATTAAACGCGTGCGACAAGGAAATTAGTTGAACACTTTGAATCAAATGAAGTTGGCCACATCATGCGACAGTGACCTGTGACAGACTTCCGAATGCAACTGGCTGCGTTTCTTGGTCGCTGCGAAAAAAACGCATCCCGTGTTAGTTTATGGAACCGGCCACGAGTATGCGACAAGTCACAGCGTACAGCTTCCCCCACTCTGTGCAGTCCTGCCATTACAGTGTTGTGAGTTGAGATTGGCAGTATATTATTTTCTAAAAATGTTGGAAATCTATATATTTATTAGTGAAATCAGAACTACGCCCGGTATATAGGATAATACTCTGAATGAGTACAGTGATAAGGACTGAAAATCCAAATCGTGGATAGAAGTGGCTAGAATAATTAAGTTAAGTTATTAACAACTTTGACCAACTAATTGGACACCAATGTAAACAACAAACAAAGTAAGAATTGATTGTTATTTATCAATGTTAGCATGGACATAAGATGACTTTTAACCCTAGAACTGGTATTTTATTTTCTCTTTCGATCTGTGCCTTCCATTTTGTCGTAGGTTTTATAGTTTCCGAGAATTAAATTAAATTCTTCATAGAATTAACATGACAATAGTTAGAACACGTCAATAGTTCATCAAATGACAAAGCACTTATTCTAAAATAAGGAAAAAAAAAATTTCATCGTCATTCCTAAGAAATGCCATTAAAGTGTGGAACTGCCCTTGGATTACACGTACAGCATTTAAGGGATGAACTCCAAATCTGCGTTTCCTCTGCTAAAGTACGATCTAACAGCAATAGCCAGAAGCAAGTCCTCACTCTTCATCAAAGTCATCTTGATGACTGCGACTAGATGCAAAATGTGGCCACCCCCTTGCGCAGTGAAACAAAATCGTCTGTACGCGTGCGTTTAGTAGCATGCGACAAAATCGCATAGTGTGGCCGTGGCCTTAGGGTGAATCCTTACTGCATCTAACAAAACAATCTGAATCAGTTTGAAAGTGACTCAGGTTGTTTGACGCAAACCAAGGGGACGAAATTAGCACAGAAGTAGAGGAAGCACGGTCAAACGTTTTGTTTGCCTCAGTCGTACCCAGTCACGCCTGTCGTTGTTTAAAGAAAACATTTTAATATTTAAAGGATGCAAAAATCTTTCTCCTTCTATTCTAGCCTGTATTTAACAGTATTTTATATGCATAATTATTATTTATTATTTGTTTTACAATGCGAAACTAATGTTTAAAGTTAAATTTTAATCTTTCAATTGCCATTTATTATTAGTTGTTTTTATGCAAATATTTAATGTTTGTATACGTTTAATCAACTCCTGTAAAAGCGAGTGTATGTACGAGCGTACGTGGAGTAACATTTAAAGAAGAAATAATATAACTTAATAATATAACAGCTGATTTCACCCATCATCTGTAATACGCTAGCGTAGATTATACTTTGGGGTTATGTTTACTACTTCAATCAATATAGCCTACAATATTAATAATTTCTGAATCATTTGATCTATCAATATAAAATAAAAGGCAATTAAAAGATAATATTTTTATCTTTCTTTAAATATAGGCTATATAATAATATACATAAACACAAAATCTTAACAAATACTCTTACAGTTTTATAGTCCTTATAATTGTACACATTTATTGAGTGAAAAATCCCCGTCTGCCTAGATAAAGTGTTGTTTTTTGTATAAATTATATATTTCTAATGTGTATCTAATTAATCTGCCTGTGATTTTTCACGGGGATTTACTACCGTAGTGTTATTATAATAAAGGTGTAGAATTAATTATAACATCAAAGCAAAGATGGTAAACACAGTTAAATGTCCATTTGTTGTAAATACATTCAATAAACATAAAATGTTGGTTCATCAGTCTAGGCCTATCCTAAAATTATTGTGTATATGTTTATTATTTTACCTGTCAACGGCAACATAGGCCTACATACAATAATTTTAGGTTAGGCCTAGACTTAAAATTACTTTCTAGGGCATAATGCTAGAAAGCCGTAGTAAATTTTACGATTTCATTTTTTTAAACAATTTACAAAATATGTTAGTAATTAAAAATGTAATAGTAGGCTACTTGATAAATTACTTGTTTTACTAATAGCCGAAACGGCCATTGTACTACGGCAGTAAAATAGAATATTGTAAGACAGTAGGTAACAGCATTTATTTATTAAATCAATATTCGGAATATAATTATAAAACTTATCTACATAATGTCTCAGTTCAAATAACAATGATTTAATAGTAAGTTATCATTATAATTTCTTCTTTTGTTGTACGGATGCACCCAAAACTCATCATCGGTCATAATGGTAATATATACTATTTGATGTCGTACACTTTTGAAACTTTAAAAAAGGGAGAGACATATCTACAAGCAAATGCCTGGGAACTTTGAGTGAACTGTTAGTTTTAATGTGGGTTGGGAATGATTCAGTCAAACTGAAACATTTTGATTCGGTTTGCTTCAATCAAATTGTTTGGCGCAGTGTGGTTTCAGCCTTAAAGGTGGAAAGTGTCACTTTGTCGCCCTGAAAGAAAAGAGGTTGACTAAGATGCTTTCCACCCAAGACACATAACATTTTTCCTCCTGCTACAGTTTTAACAATCTATTAGAAATCAGTTTAATAAAACTTTATTAAAACAAGGATATTCATATTTACCAAAACAATTAATTAAGGTTATGCCATGAAAATACAGACACGGAAGTTCATTGATGCATTGTTATTTTAGCAGGTGTTTTACTAACATATGATTTAGCGGGCGGTAAGTGCCCATATAAAAAGCATTGTGTTTACAACACGCCTAAAGTAAAATCAATGCTTTTTATATGGACACTTTACCACCCCCGGTTGGTTGATAGTGGTTTTTTCTACCCTATTAATGAGGCAGAAAAAACCTCTTAAAGTAGTAGCTGGATGAAAACCCTATTTAGATAATTCAATTCAATTAATTCAATTTATTTCAGTCGTTTCACAATACAACATAGACACGTCATTACATTACACATTAATACAAAATTGAATAACAAAGACACACAATATTAAATACCATAACAACAACAACATTCAATATTAAAACACAATAACAATGACATGTTCAATAGGAGTAATAATAATAAATATAATTATATAATGGTTAAGAATGGCAAAAACAAACCTTGTCTCCCTCATAAATTCATCAATTAATTGAATAAAATGCCTTCTCAATTAAAAATGCTTTTAATACAGTTTTAAATTTGTTTAATTTATGTATTGGTCTGATAAGTTGGGGCAAACTATTATAGAGAACCGCACCCGCATATTTAGGACTTTTTTCAAACATCACAAGTCTATGGGACGTCTTGACAAACTTATTTTTATTTCGGGTAGAGTAATTATGTACCTTATCATGAGTAATAAAAGATTGCCCATTTTCTCTTAGGTATTTACAAACTTCATAGATATATATGAATGGGAAAGTCAAAATCTGCAGCTCGGCAAAAGCCTTCTTGCAGGAAAACATTCTTCCTCGGTGAAGCATTGTCCGCACCATCCACTTTTGAAGCCGCATTATGCGAAGTACCGATTCGGCTGAACAGTTCCCCCACAATACCACATTGTACCTCATGTGTGAATAAGCATGAGCATAATAGCCTATATAGCCTTAAGTGTCTGCAAATCAAACATACTTCTAGCCATTTTCAAAGCAAAACAAGCACTCCTCAACTTAGAACAAACACTATTGACATGTATTTTCCAGTTCGACTTTTGATCTATGTCTAAACCCAAGAATTTTGCTTGATTAACAAAATGCAACGCGTTTCTGTTACTATTGACCTTTAAAGACAGACACTGATTGGATTTTGTATGAAATGACATATTTGTTTTAGCAAGGTTTACCGATAATGTATTGACATAAAACCACTCATACAATCTATCGCATCCTGTGTTTCAATCTCCAGATCCTTCTCATTAGAAGAAGATGTCTGAATAGTACAGTCATCTGCATACAAAACCAATTTGATTGAAGTATATTGCCAAATCATTAATATATAATATGAATAGTAGAGGGCCCAGTATACTACCTTGAGGAACTCCTATATTACCCACTGAAAATTCAGAGCAAAACTTATTGAAGTGAAAACTTCTTATGGCGCGTTAGGCACTTTTTCAGATGGGTAAAAATCTCTGATCTCGCGTGGTCATCAGATATTATTCGTCATCGCCTCTGTGTTTACAAAAGAGAGATAGCACTAAATAACTCAATTCCAGGGTCTTTTCTGTTATATCCCCGCATTTACAAACTATTTTCTATAGAATGAGGATTAATCGGGCAGAACTACAAATAATAATAAAAAAATACCTTAAAGGTTCTAACCTAACCTATTTAGCCACAGTATGTTTACCTGCATTCAACATTTAACAGTAAAATGTAAAACAACGTCGATGTCTGCAAAAATATTAGGCTAGAGTCGAATAGTAAAGATACGCGTTTGCAATAACCCTTACCTACCTAATATCAACAAAAACTGGAAACTTCCTCCCTTATATGTTATCTAGTAGTTATAAATAGTTATTTGGACATTCCCGATTAATCCTCATTCTATAGAAAATAGTTTATGAAAATTGTTTGTAAATGCGGGGATATAACAGAAAAGACCCCAATTCCAACACAGTCAACGGTAGCATAGTGGTCAGTATCCCCGCCTGTCACGCGGGAGACCGGGGTTCGATTCCCCGCCGGGGAGGAATATTTTTGTGTATTTTACAAATGATATTTCTTTTAAAAAAATTTTCAAATCATAGTCAATATTTAAAATATTAGATATACCATTAATTGAGTTTTTAAATCAAGAGTTTGTATTAACCATGTCAAATGATCGACTTAAAAGCACCACAAGATACAAAACTACAATAGATGCTGTTTTTACAAGACATTTGGATCGATTTCAATCAAAATTATTTGTTTCTTACTTTAGTTATCATAAGCCTATAGTATCAGTTTTAGAATGTACAGATAAAGATAATGATAGCAATGCAATAGTAGGCCTAATTGAAATTACTGATGAAGATGAGAACTCACATATTTTTATCATTGAAAATACATAATTATATTACGTTCATTTAGTAACATAGGCTTCTTGTACATGTTTTAGTTTGTGTATATCACTTGTATAGGTAGTAATAATAATAATTTTTATGTATAATAATGAAATAAAAATATTATTAAGTTTGTTAATAACAGTTTGTTAATAATAATTTTTATATACACAACTTTTTCCATGTTAATTTCAAATTATTTTTTGACTTATATATTGCATAAATATGTATTATTTTCGAATTTAAAAAATAAAAAAGTTGATAAATATAAAAAAATTAAAAAACAATTACAATAACGTCTAAAATTTTTAAACATAAAAAGCCATGTTTTTTTTATGGGTGTTATTCTCCTTACCTTCGATTTCAACATATTGCAATCTGTTATTCAGATAAGATTTTGCCTTTTAATACAGGCCTATTTAACTTTACAAACTATAAACAAAATTTTAGTGTCACTGTTGAAGAAAACAATACAGATGAGACAATAGTTATTTGTGTGCAAAGTTGAGTTTGTTGCACAAAATAAAAACTTGATGCCTGAGGTGTTACTGCTTGTTGAGGGTGACTAAGTAAACTTTGCACCAGTATATATACAACGTTCTTCCTACAGCTACATTTAAAATTATCTGTTTTACTAAACAAAACGTGTTTATAGAGGCTAGTCCCACAACAATCAAAATTTTCAGAACACTCTTCATCAGCTATTTACTTTGCAAAGTAAACAGCTCATGTAGATGTAGGCTAAAGTATTGTTTTACCTAAAACAAAGAAGTATAATTACTTGATGCTGAACACATTTAGTTTAGTTTGCAAACTGCTGTGAGTGTGCAAAAACGTAACTTATTAAGTAGCTGTAGGAAAAGTTTATTAGCTGACTTGTTTTCTTTTTTAGAAAATGTTCAGTTTTAATGCCACCATGAATAATAAAGATAATATAGGTAATAATTAATGTATCTAATCTATTAAGAATGTCATGCTAAATTACAGCATATGATATGCCACCGAACCTACAATCCCAATACTAAAAATAACAAAAAACTTCATGATAAACAAACTTATGGTTATGAATCACTGTATCTTTCCACTCCTAAATAGTTTTTGGTGGATCCCACAAATTAACTTATTTAACATTCCTAAAAGAGTTTTCAGCTGTCATTACTATAATTTTGTTGAATATAATATGTACAGATTTTTAAAATTGTGTTAGGTAATATTGTTAGAAAAGTTTTTATTCAAATAATTAGTTAGATTCATATTGTACTAGGTGGTCCGACCCGGCTTTGCACGGATAGACAAATCAAAGTTAAATGTATATTATCAAAAAATATATTATATCAATAAATAGGGTATATTACACTATGTATTTCTTATGGGGATTTTTAGTAACTTTGACCTCACCCCAAACCTCTCCTAAAATTTCAATTTTTAAAAAAACTCTTTCTTAGCGAGCACCTAGGGCCCTAGAGGAAGCTACATAATAAATTTTATTCCAATCCGTTTGGTATTTCTTTTTAGTAACTTTGACCCCCCCAAACCCCCTAAAATGTAGATTTTTTTTAAACCTTTCTTAGCGAGCACCTAGAGCCCTGGAGGAAGCTGCATACTACATTTCATTCCATTCTGTTTGGTGTTTTTTTTTTTAGTAACTTTGACCCCCAAAACCCCCTAAAATTTTGAATTTTTTTAAAACCTTTCTTACCGAGCACCTATGGCCCTAGGGGAAGCTACATACCAAATTTCATTCCAATCCGTTCGATGGTTTAGAGAAATTGTGATTTTGTAACTTTGACCCCCCCCCAAACCCCCGTAAAATTTCGAATTTTTTAAAACCCTTTCTTAGCGAGCATCTATGGCCCTAGAGGAAGCAACATACGGTACCAAATTTCATTCCAATCCGTTCGGTAGGTTTTGATAAATCGTGATTTAGTAACTTTGACCCCCAAAACCCCCCCTAAAATTTTGAATTTTCTGAAACCCTTTCTTAGTGCGCGTCTAGAGCCTATAAAGAAGAGTATTAGTGCCAAATTTCATGTTTGTAGGCCTCGTGGTTTTGGAGAAACTGTGATGAGTCAATGGTGTTTGGCTTTTATAAGTATAGATTAAATATAAACCATTACCTTATCTACTAACACTTTGATAGTTGTTTAAAAAAAATATTTTTTAAAAGTAGGTTATTCCTGTTAGATTATAATAATATACGGTCATGACTCCCATATATCTGTTCATGATATTGTAAATTATTTTGTTTACTTTTATCATCCAACTAATAAAGTTACGTAAAAATCAATGCAATTTTGTCTTGTGTGTTTAAACATAGATAGTCTTTATAAAATGGTTGTTTTGTTTGCAATACCGTAAGCCATTATTTTCAATGTTTCTTAATAATTTTGTGCTAATGTTTAGAAACTTCATAAATTTTTTTATTTTTTTTGTGCTGAAGTTTGGTATAGGCCTACAGGGTTACGTCTTCTACAAGGCCTACTAATGATTTTTGCAGCAGATTTCAATTAAACTTTAGATGACCCGAAATCAGTAGGCCTATGCCTACAAATAATAATCCGAAAATTTCCTGTAGCTTAAAACAGTACTGAAAATTTCCTCCCTTATTCATAGTAACTTAAATAAGTTCAAATACAAAGTTGAAAATGCCTTCTTTAAGCTATAGTGTAGGGGCCTAAGTATAAGTATAATTTGTGTGTGTATGTATCCATGTCTTAGTTGAGATAATGTTTCTTCTAAAAATAGCTGATATTTTAATATTTAAATAAATGAACTACGGTAAATAATACTGTTTAAAAACTTATTCTATATTTCAATAGGAGAAAGAAAATGAATGATGACAAACACAGAAAAGAGAAACAAAAAAGAAACATCAATAAAAAAAATGAAAAAACAAATCAGTCAAATAGTGAATCAAAACCTCAAAGAGAGAACAAACGGCAGCCAGTACAAACACCAACTCCAAATATAGGCCAAGCTGATGATAAAGTAGAAAACAGTAGAATTGAGTCTGTCACTGATGAAGGTTTGTTAACGTTTATTATTTTTGTTTTAAATGATCTCTAATTACTTTGTTAAAATCCAGAGAGAAAAATAATAAAAACTTACTTGAAATATAATAATAAATTAATTTGGAATAGCCTAATGTGGCGCGACACTAATTCAGCTCACCCCAGTGGCGATGGTGCGACTTCCTTGTCGGGTGTGTCTTCACCTCTAGTGCGAGCCTATGGACGTTGTCAGGATGGTGTAGGGACGTTCTGCAAATTAGTCGGTAAACGTGTCGTAGATTTACCAACGTTTATTAAATCATTCTTTTATCTCTCTGCTGGTTCCGTACTACTCTAAACTATTACTAACACATGAAGGCAAAGGCAAAGTCCCCTTTTGTTTACTGAGTCTATTCGTGGATGCGTTCACTCCCAGACTAACTTAACATTTGTTGGTTCTTTAAACTAGCCCCGCCCCCTTTAGTTTAATTGTAAAGTATGTTCTCATCATCAAACTATCTTAGCCAATATACCAGGTCCGCTGCTAGTGGACCCTTTATTACTATATAATTACTAATTAATATAATTATTACTAAAAGGTGAAGGTCACCTGTCACACTAATGTGTGGAAGCGAGATATTTCTACAAATAAGGTAAACATTATTATTCAGTTACTGTTGGGGTTTTGCAGTTGAGATGGTTAAATGTTTCCAAGAGTTATCGACTCAGTTATTCAATTTTCCATTTTTATAATCTACTAGCTGGCCCAAACCGGCTTTGCACGGACAGACAAATCAAAGTTAAATGTATATTAACAAAAAATATATTATATCAATAAATATATTACACTATGTATTTCTTATGGGGATTTTTATTAACTTTGACCCCCCCCAAACCTCCCCTAAAATTTAGATTAAAAAAAAAACCTTTCTTAGCACCTAGAGCCCTAGAGGAAGCTACATATTAAATTTCATTCCAATCTGTTCGGTGTTTTTTTTTAGTAACTTTGACCCCCCCCCCC